>OX439131.1:5895968-5957567 GCA_949318235.1 Ecdyonurus torrentis | reverse complement strand
TTAATCAAAATTGAGATTTGTATCAAATTATTTTTTAATTGCAGCATTCAAAATCATAAAAAGATCATATTTCCTGTTTTACTTAATTATGCTATGATAATATATTTTATCATTCAAAAAATTGCGCTAAATTTGCAATACTATTCTTATAAGAAAATCATGCGCTGAATTTAAATGATAAAATATGTTATCACAATCACATGGTGTACTGTACATCACTCGATTCTGATCATAAGTTAAAGATGACTATATACTTTCTAATATTACTTAATTCAATTTGTCTAATTTCTGAAATGCGTGTGACAAGATAATTTAGTTCAAAAGAAGTCACAGGATCATGTAAGTGAATTTCTATCCTTCTTGGCCTCTAAAGAAATACCATTTATTATTATTAATTTATTTTCAACATTCATTGCACTTTTGTTGTCAAGAAAAACAAGTTAAAAATATTCTCACGTATAATTAGAAGATATTTTAACAACTAAATTTTATATAATAGTCCCGCCTTAATTAAAGTAGTTTATTAATAGTCAACTACTTATTTTCAGTTATTTTGTATACAATAAAAATTTTCACTACTTTTCTTCCCCCACAAACGATGTGCTATCGTGTTAATGATACAGTACAAAGTCAGCTGCTTCAACCAATTGGACATATGTATCAGATACGTGTACGAATATCTTCCATAAAATCATAAGTTATGATATTGAAAAATATAAAGTCCTCCCAACGATCATAACATCAATTTAATATTATAAAAGTTAACACACCAGGGCATGAAAAATGAAGTCATAATATTAATAAGAAAGAAGAGGGTAATCATCATATAAATATCATACAATTTTTAGTAGGGAAAAAATATATTTTTTTATATACATATATATTTATATAATAATAAGATGTTAAGTTTAGAGGAAAGGGTGGTGACTCAATCTATTCTTGTTAGAGTGATAAATTGCCTCTTTTTCTCTCCTTCTCCACGAGCCATGCTAAGCAAGTGCTGCGCGGACACGCAAGCTAGCACAATTATCTGACCGCAACTGCCCCGCTTTCAAATCCTTTGACTATGCTAACTTGCCTGCTTTACAATAAAAAACTAATTAAATTTTAACACTTGGAATTCATTTTATATGTGTTTTTCTTTGTTCATATTATGAGGGCATGTAGGAGATAGAGAGAGAGAGAGAGAGAGAAGGAAAATTTATTACTATTTTTTTATATCGTTTTAATTTTATGTGATTTAATGTTTTTTTTAATTATTGTTAGAGTTTTTTCCATATTTAAGTGGTTTTTATGCTAGAGAAAACAATAAAGAATTTAACATAGTATTTTGTGGTTTAGGAATTTTATATTAATGTTAAATTTCTAAGTAAATTTTGATTTACTTACATTGTAATCTTTTTATTTATGAAATAATTATTAAAAATGCATGGAATAATATTTTAGCTATTTAAAATTTAAATTTATTATCATTTAAAAAAAAAAAAAAGAAAAGAAGATATAGAACATTTTAATATATTTTTTTTATCATTAAACTGAATTTTATTATGTAACGTTTTGTTCATAAAGCAGTAAAGTTTTTTCCCCCAGTTGATAGTTGTGTGAAAATATCTTACTACTTAGCACGTAAAAATTGATTTTTAAAAATTGAATTTTTGAATTATTTTTCAACTAGTTCTGATTTCTTTAAAGTTATTACTACGAAAAACAGACAATCAAAACTGACTGAAAAATTGTTTGAGCTAAGAATTACTCAAATTATATTTAATGTGTTTTCTTCTTTCTATATTTAATGTGTGAATGTAAATAGTTTTGTATAAAGACGAGTCAGAGGTCTGATATTTTGAGGTTTTGATAACCTATTGTCTGCAAATTTAATATAATTTCAAAGCTTATTTTGTGAGTAGATGATAACTTCAGGGTGTGTCAGTTACTAAAACATTGTTAAAATTAACATGAAACCATATATTATTAAGGGTCTATGTATTCATGTTAAAGTTGATGCCAATACATGGACTAGTGTAGAAAACTGCCTCATTTTGCCAGTTTAAAAATACACAGCAATTGAGAGCATTGATGCTGTTAATATGTTGAATTAATATTTCAAGTATGGAAGAATATTAATAATAACGAAAAAGTAACTGATTCTTAAAGAAAATAGCCAAAAACGAAGTTTGTTGTATGCTGAGCAATGTTATTAATTACTCCAGTATGGTGTCCAGGCGCATTCAATAGCGTCATGTGCATACACAATAGAAGGAGCATAGATTTTCAAACACACAATTTGGCATGTTGATACCCCACAATTTTTTACATATTATTTGGGTATTTTCTGTAACGAACATATCACTCTGATTTTTTTAAAATAATAATAAGAAGAAGAAATTGATGATAAGATTGATAAGCCATTCATTAATTATCAATTCCTGAAAAAAGATTCAGCCTTCAATCATTGTATCTATTTTTTTCATAAACAATTCATGTATTTATAAATATATGCAAAGCGGATCACTCTAAATACTCACAAAAAATAGCAAAAAATAATAATAGTATAGTTGTAACCGGTAAAAATGATATATAATTGATTATACCATACGTTATACATAACAATTTTTAGCAAAAACGTATTGTATAAGTGTGCAGATATTAAACTATTTTATTATTATTATTATTTTACATTTCACAAAAATCATGACATTGCATTAAAATGAGTGTATTATAAGAGAGAGAGAGAGAGAGAGAGAGAAATTAATAAAACGTATGTATTTAAAATATAATATGTATATAGCATTTTTTTTTCATATATAAAATATACCATGGAGTATTACGTTTTAATGTTTTGCCATAAAGCTTTTAGAGAGTATAGTAATTCATATATAAATGTATGTATATATGATATAACACCATTGGTCCGTGGTTACTTAATATTCTATATGTTATATAAAGAAATGTAGAGTGATATCAAAAATTTCCATATTATTATTTACTTGAATATTATTATCAATTTGTAAAGACCAATGCAGTATATTGCAATTTACTAACAAAGTAGTTCCCATATCAAATAACATTACTTTACAGTATTACTAATGGATTACTTTTTGAATACTATAATGTATGTTTACCGATATATAAAATATTGTAATAGAAAATGCTTATATTCTGTTCTCTTTCTTATTATAATACTTCAAGCAAACATCTAAAAAAAATATTCGTATATATATAAAACATTTAAATTTTTAGGAAGTTAGCTGTTTATGTACAAACAAAACTACAATCCTGGAAAAAAACAAATATTTTATGTTGTTATAAATGATAATAGTGCTTATAGGTTTCACACACAAAATTCTAAACATAGTTGAATCTTTTCATAGTAATCTTTATAATTTACTTTTAACTTTTGATAGTAACATTAATAAATACAGCCTTTTAAAGAATTTTTTTTGCCTATACTAAAACTTAATATATCTTTTGTACGAGATTCCATTATTATACACAGAAAAAAATTAAAACTTAAGGCAGGTATTTAAATCCTGTAAATGCAATAGGTAGACATATAATCTAGAACAAGTATTAATTTACTACAATAAATACCTAATACAGGTGCAATATGCTACAATAAAGGTGTGACTCAAATAGATTAAGTGTTTTTGTAGTTTATAATTATACCTGTTCCAAATTAAAGTGTATACCTATTGAAAAATAAAGGCCTCATGTACCTGCCATAGGTATATAGTAATTTTTTTCCGTGTACTATTAGCTTAGAATATTTTTTTAGTTTATTAATTTATTTAATCCGATCGCTACAAGCCCAGAAGTACAGTGCATCACGTATGAGTATACGACTAAACACTGCAACTTTATATAACAGGTATAATTTTTTATTGGGTAGTTTTGAGTTTTGAAATTATACAATACGTTTAAGAAATCTGTTCATTTTGTCTTATAGAAATAACGTTTCATAATATAACAAACTAAAACACATGGATATGACATTTAGTACTCTTTTTAATAATCTAAGAGAGAATCGTAAAGCTATAAATTTTTTAAGAGTTTTATTTTATATAAACTAAAAAGATCATTACGGAAAGACTTTTAATTATCTTAAACAAAAACTTCGTATGTATATAAAAAAAAAGACATGACATAAAAATAATAAGATGCACTTCTCATTTGATACGATCATTAATTAAAAGCTACATCATTTTATTATTTGTTCGATAAGAGAGCAGAAAGAGTCAAGCGTGAGAAACGCTTAAAATATATTATATAAAAAAGTAGGTAAATTTTATTTTCTTTCTTGAGTTGTTACAGAAACTCTTGAAAAGTGTGAAGTGCCACGCAACCAACCCTTTCTTTCTTCGTCGTAAAGAAACACTTGTCGGCACTTTTCACTCACTTGTAACACCAATCTCAAGCAGCTAGAGCGACTTTTAAGTAATTATAACTCACTTATATATACAGGCGATGATTAGATTAATATAACTTTAAAAAAAAATATTATAATAATTGTTATATTATAAAATTTAATGGGAACAAAATGATAATAATAATAATGTATATTGTTAAATGAAATATAACTTTTATATAAAGTTAAAATAAAAAGCTTCAAATTTATGTATAATCAGAAAAATTATTATTTTCTTAATTTTCATTATAATCGATGAGTGAGTTAATTAGAAACGCCTACATTACAAAAGAAAAGCTTTAATGAAACGTGTTTTTATATTATTCACTGTTTTAATAAATGATATTTCATAATTAACAACAACAAAAATTAAATTAAAAATATTTTAGAAAGGAACAATTTCAGGCGTAGAAGAAAGATTTAAAATACAAATTTTGAATATTCAAAGAAAATTTACAAAATTACAATAATGATAATAATTATATAGAGTCTACACATTTTGCTTGTTTTTGGCAATGATATTTTAAATTTTAGTATTTTTTTTATATTATTACTTGCAAGCTATATTCCTAATAAAAAATAGATAGATTAAAACGGGGAGACAGTAAAGCTAGAATAGAAATAAACAGGCCTAAAATTACAAATCTCCATACTTCAAAATGTATAGTGACAAGTACCCCTTAAACACCTGGTCCACGCGCACGTAAAAAACGTGAGCTGTGACGTCATTGCTCGCTCGCGCCATTTTGTAAATGGAAAATATATTAAAAATCAATAACTTCGGCCAAATCAACGTTGATTTTCAGTTTTTTTAGGATATTACACAACTTTTTTGTTCAAGATGTTCTACGCCTTTAATTTATTTTTAAATACAGTATATTTGGGATTTTCTTGGTATAATAAAAAATATCAGATCCTGTTGTTGCTTAATTATTTGTTTGTCATTAACGGCTCCTTTCTTAAAGAATGGGACTTAAATATAAATTTTATATAATAATAATTAATGGGTTTCTTTGAACGACCTCAGATATTCAACCTCTCAATTTAATCAAACTGTTTTGCAGTATAGACAGATACATAAATAATAAAATATAATATGACGAATTTTGAGAATAATTACTTTCAATGAAAAAAAAATCTCAAATTGAAATTATTTAAGTTACAATCTGAACGAATACATAGTAATTACTAATTAGAATTAAGTAAAGAAAGGCGACGTAATTAGTCGTTGCAGAGATATAATTGTCCAAAGCTAACATTTAAATAGTGTTGACAAAAAGTTTTGTTTTTTTTAATCTCGTGATAAAATATTGTTTTCATTATTTCATTATACACTTTTTTTATCACTTTAACGAAAAGTAAAATTATTATATTAAATAATAGAGCAGGAGCTGTTATTTTTGTAAACGTTATAGCTTTGATAATTACCGCGATGTTTAATGAGTGAAAAGATAAAATGAACTTCATTCAAAATTATATAACATTTTTCATATAAAAAGCAAAAATTTTCATAAACAGTTCAATTCCACCTCATAACTTTTTAATAATATAACAACGTATATTATTTAAAATTAACATACTATCATATTTTTTTATAACATTCAGCTCTTCAAAAATAAACATACAAATGAGTTCAATTAATTAAAAATACATTAATAATTTTATATGTTCTACATACAAAAAAATATATTTGTTAAAAAAAAATCATGTCATTAAATTTAAAAACAATTTTAACATGTACTAGTACAGTACAAATAAACAAAACATTATTGTAGGATTGTTGATAACATATAAAATTTCATTGTTAAAAAATATATATTATATAAATATACGTATATAAATTTAATTCTACATATTATTTACTTTTTATTACTGTACTTTGTAATCTTTTACTTTTGAAAATGCGTCAATATGTAAATCAATGATTAGTGCTTTTAATCCGCTTGATGTTTTTGAGAGTACAGAACATTAAAATGTAGGAATAGAGTGTCTGGAGCAAGGAAACAGAGAGGAGGGGGTGAGAGAGAGAGCGAGAGAGAGAGAGAGAGAGAGAGAGAGAGAGAGAGAGAGAGAGAGAGAGAGAGAGAGAGAGAGAGAGAGAGAGAGAGAGAGAGAGAGAGAGAACAGGCCCTACACAACTACTGAATATTCTAAATAAGCTTCCAGAGGAATGTTAATACAAATACCTTTTACGATTACACAATTCCGAAAACAGAGAGTATTAAATTTGTTATTCAGCTTTTGTTTGTTTCTTGTTCTTCTTCATTCTCTCTCTCTCTCTCTCTCTCTCTTTTCTTCATTATAACTTCTTCTCTATTTTTTCTTTTTTTTTTCTATGCTTCTTCTATTTTATTATTATTATATTTATAAAAAAATTCATTTAAAATTTTATACATTGTGTGGTATTATATTAAAGATCTTTAGAAAATGTAAATTAAATGTTGTAAACATGGCGATGTGCACTGTAATTTAATTTATTGCATTTATCTCGTTGCATTCTCTCGCTCCTGGTGCAATGTTGTGTAATTGAAATCAGATGTATAAAAAAAGTAAAAAAAAAAAACAAAAAAAAAATGCCATGTATCCCAAGAGATCGAGTCATATACTAATATCATCAGTGTACGACTTTTATTATCTTTATAGTTACTAGATTAATTAATGATCCAATTTCAACCATAGAATAGTGTGCAAAGAGAGACAAGCAGAGAGACACAGGGAGATAGAGAGAGAGAGAGAGAGAGAGAGAGAGAGAGAGAGAGAGAGAGAGAGAGAGAAAACTAGATTGAAAGTAAAAGTGCTTTTACGTGTTGATATCTATCTATTTGATGATCAATCCAATTTCATTTAAAAAAAAACTTTTTTAAAAAAAGTAAACATTAAAGCTCTAGTATCTGTAACAAAATATGTGTTTGACTATTTATATTATTTTGTGACACGCAAAAGTAGAGATATAGTGGCATACAACAAAAAAACGACTATTCAATTATATATAATTATGGAAATATAATTAACAAAAAATCACAGAACAATTGTTTCACTAATTTAAAAAAAAGCAAAAACAAACAAAATATAATTAAATAAATAGAAATACCTTTAAAAAAAATAATAATAACTTTCTTGCACGAGTTATTAACTGTAGAATATTATTTTTTTAAATCATATCTATATGTACATTATATTTTATTTTTTTATAAAAGCATAAAAAAAAGAAGTATTCTTTTTTCATTTAAAAAATAGACAAAAATGTGAGATAGTAAAATTTCTTGTATATTAAATTCAAACTAAAAATTGAATTTGGCATTTGGTTTTGCGGAAGAGTAGGTATATTGATTTTAAGTACATTTTCAGTAACCGCATCAGGTATTAAAATATATATAGAGATGCAGCCAATACATACATAGAGAGAGAGAGAGAGAGATAGAGAGAGAGAGAGGCTAGTTGTATGTAACCATGCTGATATCAATTGAATGCCAATTAATTGTGGTAAAGGATTGGTGGGTGGTGATACATATTGATTCAACATTCTAAGAATTTAATATACTTTAGGTTCATTTTCCTATACTAAAATACATTGCAAGTGTAAGAGTGATACTAAAATTACGTTATATATATAAGTCTCATCGACTTTACTATACAGAATTGTGTTCTTTAGTCAAGCTGTTGTTCGTATAAATAATACTTACGCTGATATTGAAATACAGTAATATTTTTTAATTTAAAAATCATTCTGTTTTATGAATGTATGGAAATATTAAAAAAATATATTTTTTTATATTTCTATTAGTTTTTGTTATATATTAATTCCTAGATCTATAATAAAATATGAGTTAAAAATAAATTAAATATTAAATTAATTGTAATAAAATATACAATTAAAATATTTTTACATGGTGTAATGTTTTCAATGTACAATAAATTTGATTACATGCAATCTCTATTTAAAATCGTTAAATTTTAATGCAGTAAAATTATTTCCTAATGCAAATATTGCTCCATATTAATACACCGTAAACATTCTATCTGTACTCCACATAATTGCATTTCCAAATTAAAAGAACCTAGAAATTTAAAATGAAAGTAGAAGATAAGGCCTAGATAGACATCCACCAAAACCAGCTAAAATGTATTGCAATTATGCCTCCCACCACCCACTGTCAAACTTTAAACGGGTGTTACTAGTAAAAGTTGCTAGCTTAAAACACGTAAAAGTGAATATTTCAAGTATCATCCTTATTTAAATATTTTGCCTTCGGTCGTCGGTGCACTAATTATTGAAAAAAAAAAGAAAAAAAAAAAGCAATGCTAAAGGAAATTTAGTAAAAATGCTTCTTTTTTTAATAATACTTATATTGGTTATAGCATATTGTGCCAGTAAAATCCATTAACACTACGAGATATAGAAACTCCAAAATACTTTAGAAATGTAGCCTCTGAAATCTTAAAACATTTATAGCGTGACCATAAAGATACTGAAGGCAGCTTCCAAATCAACGTTTCTAACAAAAGAATAGTTTGAAATACTATAGTGACAATAATTTGTTAGTTAAATGATTTACTGTACTAGTAGAACCATTACAGAGTAATTTTATTAACAGTGACTATAACAAAAAAATGATGATGATAATGGTTTACAAGACAGAGTAAATTGGCAAAAAAGAAAAATGAAGTAAAGTAAATAAATTGTAGTAGTATAAGAAAGCAATGTTGTATTTGCGAGCAAAGAGGTTTTGAACTTGAACATACATGTAAGCTCAACCAAGTGACAAAGTGTTTCGTTCTTTATTCAAATGAATTAAGTTGAAGAGCGAGTGCTAGAAAGAAAATAAACAATCAATTTACAATTTATTTAAGATGCTTTTTTTTTTTCACACAACAATAAAAGAAAAGAAAATTGAAATAGGTTAAAAAATATAAAATGTTAAACAACAAAATTGTAAAAAAAAAAAAAAAAAAAAAAAAAATCGACATTACAAAATACTGCGCAGTAATACAAATAGCATTTACCTTGACGTATAAAGTAGAAAATATACATTAAACAGTTCAGAGAGTAATGTGTTTTTGGTTGTTACAGACATTTTGTTGTTGAAAGTCAAATATTTTACCTTATATATATATGTAAAGGTGTAAAACTATTCAAACATATTATCTTAAACCAAAAGTAAATTTATCAACTTCTCTAAAATGTATTTCATCATTTACGTCTTTTCAAATATTATATACTATCATTTTTATATATTGTATAAGAAATGCCTTAAGCATAGACTATATAAGTTGGCACTTCAAGTCTAAAGTGCTAAATCAACTTGGACCAAGACTTGAGAAAGAAAAAAAAAGAACTTTTTTATGTTTATATTTGAATAGAAATCCCCTCACGAAAACCAAGAGATTCTAAAGTTGGGAAAAAAAAGAGAGTCCCGCTAGGCATTGACGCGAGAAATTGTGTATGAGAGAAAAAGAGAGGGCATATATGTATGTGTGTTTTTTATTTGTATGTGACTCATGACCAGTGTTATACAGTACGCAACCAGGGTAGGCAAAAAGCACAAGAGTGGAATGCGGTGTGATTAACAGACATGCAAACGCAAAGGGTAAAATTGTTTTATTTTGCTAACACTAACATCGCTTAATCTGCGTCACTGGAACAGAGAGATGTAACACCACTATACACATATACATATAAAATAGTGCATATATATGTATATACGTATATATGTATAATATGTTGCTAAAAGTGTATATTTAATATAAAACGTTTTGTAGCCGCGCGAGAGTATGTAGAGCATGTGACCTGCAACTTTAATTTACCATGTGGATCCTTTTTCTATGAACGTCAAGTTAGCCCCCCCACCCCCGAACTTTTAATTGAAAATTTGTGTGTCGTTTGTGCTACGTTTGTGCTGGTTTGTGCCGTAAAAAGTTTCGTTTGTGCTACTAATTAGCGGGAGTTAATTAGAATCTTAATTTGGGGGGCTAACTTGACGCCAACCCCCCCTCCATTAAAATTTCAAATTTTTTTCACGTCAATCGTTTGTGCTACGTTTGTGCTGGTTTGTGCCGCAAAAATTTTCGTTTGTGCTACTTTAATTACAGAGTTAATTAAAATTTAATGAGGGGGGGCTAACTTGACGCCAACCCCCCCTCTAACGAAATTTGAAATTTTTTTCACGCCAATCGTTTGTGCTACGTTTGTGCTGGTTTGTGCCGAAGAGTTTGACGTTTGTGCTGGTTTCGTTCCTGAGATAATTAGCAATTAATTAGGGGGGCCAACTTGACGCCAGCCCCCCCACTCACAAAACTGAAAATTTTTTGGTGGGAATCGTTTGTGCTACGTTTGTGCTGGTTTGTGCCGTAAAGATTGACGTTTGTGCTGGAATATTAATTAAGATATTCACTAATTAACTTTAGAGCCAATCACAATTGCGCATTTCAAGTAGCGCGAAAGATTTGAATTGAATATTTAAATGCAAATACGTATAACTAGAGTGCGCTTTCTCTTTTCCTTTTTGCACCCAGGTGAATAAAGGAAACGATATATATACGTAAAGGGAAGGTGGGGTAATTTAGTCCATGGGGCATAATGGGACACTAATTGAATGAAAGTTTGAATTTCGAAAATTCGAAAATTTCCATGCTTAATATAATATATATAAAATAAATATTATTGTTGTTACTTTTTTTATAATATTTCATTTCCATGTTTTTATTTTAATTTAAGTTTTAAGCGATGAAGCATGCTCAATATGAGGTTTAAAAAATTGTTAGAGCTTCATGCTTAAATATAATTTCCTTGTACAGAAACATTAAACTAAGTAAATTTTACTGAATGCAAATGTCATTTTTATTTATTGTATAACTGATGCTAAAATATTTAAACAATATTTAATAAGTAAAATATTCACAACAACAACAACAAAAAAAAAAAAAAAAAAAAAAAGCCTTGTAACTTGTAACACACGTTATTATTAATTTATTATCAAGCAATATAACCTGGTATGTTGCATTAAAAAATTGTGCAGAAAAAGAGCTATCACAATATTTATTTATTTTTCGTCGTATATATACATAGCAAAATACTATAGTCATACTCATAATGTAAATGTATGCTATGATGATTTTTAGAGCCAGATATTCCTTCGTTGACATTAACAGTGTTGTAAATATATACAATACATATTCGTCTTTATTCAATAATACTGTACTTCAAAAAAAAAAAAAAAAAAAAAAAAAAAAGCCTTTTCCACTCTTACACCTAAGAAGCCATAATATACGGTTTCAATTAAAAATAAAAATCTATATTATTGATGATAATATAAAATGGAAAAGATAAAGAATAAATTGCACATTGTAACAAAGAGTATAGGCAATTCATACGTTTTCAAATAAATTTAAGAAAATTTAAGGTAACACCACTATTAACACAATATAATTATATTTTACTAAATAATAAAATTACTGGCGTAGAACACATTGAAAAAAAGGAGTCTAATATCCTAACATACCTAAATATCAACGTTGATTTAGCCGGAGTCATTGATTTTTAATTTATATTCCATTCACGAAATGGCAGATGCGGTTTTATGACGTCACAGCTCGCTTGTTCTCGCACGCGTAGACCAGTGAGCTGTGATGCCATAAAACCTCATATCAGCCATTTCGTGAATGAAAAATAAATCAGAAATCAATGACTCCGGCCAAATCAACGTTGATGTAATTTTAGAATATTAGACAGGCTTTTTGTTCAAAGTGTTCCGCGACTTAAATTTGCAGCCAAGGTAAAAAAAAAAAAAAAAAGTAAACAAAAATTGTGCCTTGTAACACACGTTATTATTATCAAGCAATTAAACCTGATATAGATTATGTTATTTATGTTGCATTGAAAAATTGTGCTGAAAAAGAGCTATGCTTTTGACCGTGCACAAATTTATAATGTAAGTATATACTTTTTTTTTTCTATAGCCAGATAATTTTTCGGTGAGACTCATATACTCATAACATAACTATATCAACAAAAACAGTAGTATATATATTTACCAGTGTAATGAGACACTTTTTCGTTTCAATAGGGACTGGTACTAAAAAGCCACTTTAAATTATTAATATTTTACGATTTTAAAAATAAATATTATTATAATAATAATCTTGTTCTATCGGCAGGGGTGTCAAACACGCGGCCCGCGTGCCGCATGCGGCCCGCGAGGTCATTTTGTGCGGCCCGCGGAACCTCCGATTAAAAAAAAATTACATTAAATAAAAAATAATAATTAAAAAAAAAAATGTATAGTTACAGATTTGGTCCCACTTTTTCATGATTTTAAAATTAACAATGTTAATATTTTCAATTAAACTTATATTATTTGCATAAAAATCAATAGCCACGCCCCCTTTTTGAAAAAAAAAAAAATGACTCCGGCGGGGCCCTGTCCACCCCTCACTGAAAGTCTGCGGCCCGCAAATGATTTCTAAGGTCCGATTTGGCCCGGCATACAAAATGAGTTTGACACCCCTAGACGATCTCATTGAAAAAAAAAGTGGTTTTGACCTATAAGCAAAGTTAAATTCAGTGCCATACCTACATTTTAATTTGTTGCATAATGAATTTACTATTTTCTAAAAAATATCAACATTTTGTATATGCAACACATTTAAATGAGAAAGACTAAAATTTTTAATGGGGTAATTATAATTCATTCTAAAACAGGGCATTGTCCTGAATCGAAATATGCAAATTTTTAATTTTTTAGCTTAGTAATTTGTAAATTATTTTTTTTAAGTCGTAAAATGACGTCACGGGTGGACACTTTTTTCGATGCTTAAATGCATATAAGTTACCGCCTGTGTCATCGTTTATTGATTCTCAAAAATTAATTACAAATACTTTATGAACTCAAAGATTAAAAATTTGAGTTTAAATTGAATCAGAGCAATGTTATCTTTTAGAACACAAAATATATTACCCCCCCCCCCCTGGCGCCATTTTTTTTCCTCGTTGTTCTTTGAAAAGAGTTGTTTTTTTAATTTCCATTGGTAAATAGTATAAAATATAGCTTTTTTTTTTTTTTTTTTTGAAGTTTGATATGAAACCTGTCTAATATTCTAAAATTGCATCAACGTTGATTTGGCCGGAGTCATTGATTTCTGATTTATTTTTCATTCACGAAATGGCAGATATGCGGTTTTATAACGTCACAGCTCACTGGTCTACGCGTGCGAGAACAAAGCGAGCTGTGACGTCATAAAACCGCATCTGCCATTTCGTGAATGGAATATAAATTGAAAATCATTAAATCAATGACTTCGGCTAAATCAACGTTGATATTTAGGTATGTTAGGATATTAGACTCCTTTTTTTCAATGAGTTCTACGCCAGTAATTTTATTATTTAGTAAAATATAATTATATTGTGTTAATAGTGGTGTTACCTTAAGTTAATACATTCGTTACAATTTCCTTAAATTTTTTTGAAAACGTATGAATTGCCTATACTCTTTGTTACAATGTGCAATTTATTCTTTATCTTTTCCATTTTATATTATCATCAATAATATAGATTTTTATTTTTAATTGAAACCGTATATTATGGGTTCTTAGGTGTAAGAGTGGAAAAGACTTTTTTTTTTTTTTTTTTTTTTTTTTTTTTAAGTACAGTATTATTGAATAAAGACGAATATATGTATTGTATATATTTACAACACTGTTAATGTCAACGAAGAAATATATCTGGCTCTAAAAATCATCATAGCATACATTTACATTATGAGTATGACTATAGTATTTTGCTATGTATATATACGACGAAAAATAAATAAATATTGTGATAGCTCTTTTTCTGCACAATTTTTTAATGCAACATACCAGGTTATATTGCTTGATAATAAATTAATAATAACGTGTGTTACAAAAGTTACAAGGCTTTTTTTTTTTTTTTTTTTTTTTTTTGTTGTTGTTGTTGTGAATATTTTACTTATTAAATATTGTTTAAATATTTTAGCATCAGTTATACAATAAATAAAAATGACATTTGCATTCAGTAAAATTTACTTAGTTTAATGTTTCTGTGCAAGGAAATTATATTTAAGCATGAAGCTCTAACAATTTTTTAAACCTCATATTGAGCATGCTTCATCGCTTAAAACTTAAATTAAAATAAAAACATGGAAATGAAATATTATAAAAAAAGTAACAACAATAATATTTATTTTATATATATTATATTAAGCATGGAAATTTTCGAATTTTCGAAATTCAAACTTTCATTCAATTAGTGTCCCATTATGCCCCATGGACTAAATTACCCCACCTTCCCTTTACGTATATATATCGTTTCCTTTATTCACCTGGGTGCAAAAAGGAAAAGAGAAAGCGCACTCTAGTTATACGTATTTGCATTTAAATATTCAATTCAAATCTTTCGCGCTACTTGAAATGCGCAATTGTGATTGGCTCTAAAGTTAATTAGTGAATATCTTAATTAATATTCCAGCACAAACGTCAATCTTTACGGCACAAACCAGCACAAACGTAGCACAAACGATTCCCACCAAAAAATTTTCAGTTTTGTGAGTGGGGGGGCTGGCGTCAAGTTGGCCCCCCTAATTAATTGCTAATTATCTCAGGAACGAAACCAGCACAAACGTCAAACTCTTCGGCACAAACCAGCACAAACGTAGCACAAACGATTGGCGTGAAAAAAATTTCAAATTTCGTTAGAGGGGGGGTTGGCGTCAAGTTAGCCCCCCCTCATTAAATTTTAATTAACTCTGTAATTAAAGTAGCACAAACGAAAATTTTTGCGGCACAAACCAGCACAAACGTAGCACAAACGATTGACGTGAAAAAAATTTGAAATTTTAATGGAGGGGGGGTTGGCGTCAAGTTAGCCCCCCAAATTAAGATTCTAATTAACTCCCGCTAATTAGTAGCACAAACGAAACTTTTTACGGCACAAACCAGCACAAACGTAGCACAAACGACACACAAATTTTCAATTAAAAGTTCGGGGGTGGGGGGGCTAACTTGACGTTCATCCTTTTTCTCTGTTTTTCTCTATACCGTATAGCCCAAGCTAGCTCATTAGCCATGGACCCGTATATATATTCTCTCTCTCTCTCTCTCTCTCTCTTTCTCTACACTCAACGCAGCAATATATATATAACATGCACCACAAATTAATAATAGCTGGGGGTAAACACGAATTAGTCACTTTTACAAATTCAACTCTGTATTATTTAATTACATTTATGTTATTTTATTGTACTACAACATCAACAATAATAATCATATAAAATAAATAAATATATGAATTAATTATTTTTATTATATATGATGTTGTGATTATTTTATATTATATGTTAATTATATTTAATAAAATAAACAGATAATGACTTTTTATGTTATGAATTATTATATGTTTTTAGTAATAATATAATATTACAGGTTTCATTATTATTAAATATTAATTATAATTATTATTGTTTTATTGTAGTACAATTTTAATCTAACATATAAACTAAGCAGGTACTTTTTATATTAGATAATTATTATTTTAGCTTTTATTTTATTGATCTAATTTATGTGATGAAGAAGAAATTTGTATTTTTTTCTTCTTCAAATTTTTATAAATTTAGTTAATGATATAACTACTAAAGTAATTAATATTCTTTGCATGTCACTGTCTTAAAATAAGTTAAAATTAAGCTTTGACGCTGTTGTAAGGAAAAGCAAAGTTTGAACGTAAAGCCTGAAACACAAAATAAAAATCACAGTTAAATAATTTCCACTTATATTGAAAATTTCTTGCTTTTCATTTCAACCGATTTTTGCTTCATTTTTGCTTCATCTTTTTTTTTTTTTTTTTTTTTTTTTTTTGCTCATATTCTAATTACAGTGAACGTTGTTTTCTGTATACAATGTAACGAGGAAAAAAATCAAGTAAACTTAAATCTATTTTTTTTATTACTTTAAAAATAGCTCCACATTAACATTAATCAACTTATAAGCTCTAACCATATTAAATTTTAATTTATTGTTAATTTTAATTAGGTCATCACCTAATGTATATAATTTTTCTTTTATTTTTTATACAGTATTATATTTTGTTATAATATATAATAGTAAAAATTTTATTTGAAAGTTTTTAATGAGGTGGTATATCGTGACAGTTGGTCGCAGATGCTTTTACTTGTATTGTACTGAAATATTTGCTCCAGCGGCGCTTTACTTGGTCACCACGGAAGTATGGTTGGTCAGTAAAGAAGAACGAGAAGAGCGTCATTAGAGAATGTTTTCTCTGTATTGGTGGTCTCACAAAGCTTTTCACAAAAATAAAAACTCCACTCATTTTATATATACAAGCAAGCAGTATAGGCGATGTCAAGAAGGGTAGCATGTGTCTATGTGCTCCAGTAATTGGCTCACGTATCAGACTACTGTGTTTATAACTTGTGTTTCTATGTGAGAGTATATGAAGAGAGAGATAGAGAGAGAGAGAGAGAGAGAGAGAGAGAGAGAGAGAGAGAGAGAGAGAGAGAGAGAGAGAGAGAGAGAGAGAGAGAGAGAGAGAGAGAGAGAGAGAGAGAGTTGCCTCATTAGCAATGAGATGCAAGGGATTTTTTTTAAATAATAAACATTACTGCTTTATTTTATACGTTATATAATTATTTTATTTTATTCCTAAAAACCTAATTGGGAATATAATTTAACGGAGTATAATATAACCAACTGATATCTGACAAACTGAACGGTCACTAATTATCAAATAAACATTAAGTAAAGATGAAATGTTATTTAAAAGTTCAGTTTGGTCAAACACATCCAAAAACGTTCAAATATTTAACTTATTAAAGCTATAGCATATATATAAATGTGAAAATTTAGCGCGAAAAAAAAAAAAAAAAAGTTCTAAATGAATTTAATATTATTAGAAGATCAGAGGATTAGAGTATGTGTATTGCGTATACAAGAAATTATTGTGAAAATAGCGTTCCTCAAATTTATTTATGGCAATCAACATATTAAATATTTTGTACATTTATAAGAAATCAATGATAAATAAAGAATCATATAATAGGGCCTATTATATATATATATATATATATATATATATATATATATATATATATATATATATATATATATATATATATATATATATATAGGAATTGTACAGTGTGGAATTAAAATTTCTAATACAATTCAAGAGATGATGTCATTTTTTTTAATCATTTATAATAATTTCATTTATAAGAAAGGTTGAAAATTAATTAAATTCACTTTATTTCAAGTTATGCTAAAAAGTTCTTTATTCTTCGGAAAAAATATTATATTTAATTAAAGATATTATATAATCTAATTAACATATTTCAAGGTGTTCAATTTAATTATCATTTTCATACTTTTTATCCTATAAATGATTAAATAGTCTGTTAAATCCAAGTCCAGGAGATGGAAAGAAAAATTTAAACTGTTCATTTCTTTTAAAATCTAATTATGATTTCTCTCTCTCTCTCTCTCTCTCTCGTTATGTCTATATCTCCTTCAATACGAATTGAATAAAAATATTTATACAGTATATTTATGAATATTAAAAATTCATTTCCTTCATTAAATACCATAAGTTAGCATAATTATTAACAGTTATTATGAAGCATTATTTTATTATGATATAGAAACTGTCACCAAGAGAAAAAAAAAGTGAACGAGAGGCGGGAGGCAATGATGATTTCATTCACATCAATGCTGCTCATTACAATGTTACCCGAGGCAGTGCGCAAAAGAAGAGTGCAAAAAATAAAAGCCCTTTCTTTTTTTCTGTGCCTTGTGCTTTTTTTTTTATATCACAATGCAACGACGAAAATCCGGAAATAAAAGCGTACAGGACTGTACACAAAGTATTATTATTTGATACAAAATAATAATATACCCTAGCATTATAATAATAGTCTCAACATATATATATATATATATATATAAATTTTTTATATTTTTTTTATGCTTTATATTCACGGTTCCAATATAAAGTATATATTTATAACAAAGGATATATTTTTTTGTTATCAAACTTATGAAAGGATACAATGTGGTAATGATACTGTTGATAATATTGAAGTAAATAAGTTTTTATTATTGCTTTAGTATATGATTTTTATTTTAAAAAAAAATTAGTATAATCTATTTGGGCAATTTATGAAATTAACGTATTATTACTTATCTACAATTTTAAATGATTTGTGTTTATTATTAATATTTTTTTATATGTTTTTGTATTAAAAATAATCCAATACGATCAAATATAAATTTATTATAGTAATATTTTATTTATTTTGTTTTTAAACACCAATAAATTAATATTTAAAAACAAAATATTTAGCAGAATACTCATTGAAACATTTTTAAATTTTTAATACTTTTAAATTAAAATTTTAAATAATTTATTAAAAAATTTATTGATTTTTTTTTTCTGTGACTTGTTTGTAGTAGCAAAAAGTTAGTTGAATAATTGTGTTTGTTTTACAATCACAACAAATCAAAAGCATGGTGTTAAATAAAGAGGACTGCAATCATCATTTAACCAATTCCGCTTGACATATTAGTGATTGACAGGCCAGTTATTGAATCTAAAAACCACAAAATTTGTTTCAATGTATAAATTAGCTAATAATTTTTAAATTGTATTATCAATATTGTCCACATGAATGATTTTTTTTTTTTTTTTTTTTTTTTTTTTTTTGTTTTAACATTTATTTCTCGCAGAATAATACAGTTAAGTAATCTTTATTATATAATGCCAACGGGAGACAGATATTATTTGTAGGGAGATTGTATTGATGCAGGGTTTTAAGGTTAATTAATGCAACGGATAAGTTGTTTGAATATTTTTCATTATTTTGCATTTCATACAGGTATGCAGTGTTTGTTTTTTTTCCTTTGTTCATAAAAAATAAATTATCCTATATCATATAAACTTCTTAAGTTTGAAATAGAAAAAGAATAAAAAGAAATCTGCACGAGGGAGAGAGAGGGAGAGAGAGAGAGAGAGAGAGAGCACATGTGATATTTTGAATAAATTTACGGCCTATAAAAAAAACTATACTCGTTTATCGTATACTGTAGTACTATATATTTGTGTTGTATCCAAATTTTAAATATAAATAATTAAATATTATACTAGCTTATATGTATCAAAATTTTTATTTGGCTCCGAAATAATAATAAATTATTTTTACTTGGGGCCAAAAACGATATACAATTATGTCAAGGTACAGTACATTGTCTTTTTTTTTTTTTTTTTTTCTTTTTTTTTTTTTTCAGTTTGACAATATTGAACATTTTTATTAAATAGACTTTAATTAATTGTTTCTTTTGTTACTGAATAAATAAAAATTTTGAATTAGGACAGATATATAGAATACACCCGACCAAGAGTGCATTAGTTTATAATAGTTAATTAAAACAAAACTAACATGCGCTAATTTTCCTTATGAGTATGATCTTGAAAATTTGACACGAATATTTGTAATATTAAAATTACAATTTTAATAAATTGTACGATATAAATTGGATAATAATTCATTGAGAAAAGTCTTCAATTTTAATGGGTTTATCATTTTAAGAGTCCTTTCATTGTAAAAAAAAAAAAAAAAAAAAAAAAAAAAAAAATCTTAAATACTTAAAAGTAAGGTATATAATATGTACACAGATTGAATCAATTAAAATAATAATATAAAATATATAGATTCATGCTTTTAATTGACAACATGTTTGATAAAGAGTGTACCGCAATTTTGTGAACACTCAACTGACCAGTGTTTTAAACCAAAATGAGTAATAAATCTGCACTGACCATGGTGTATTAAAAATATCCATCCAAAACAAACACAATTCAATCAATTATATAAACCCAACATCGCTTTTTAATTATTTTAACAGTAATTAAAAACATTATTTTATATAACTAAAATATTTACCCCATTAATTTAACTCTATGTTATTGTTATTTATATTCTACGAAATTCTCATGATTCACTCACTTAAAAAAAAAAAAAAAAAAAAAAAAAAAAAAGACTTATACACATTTTGTAGTTTACTTTTATGGCACAATCTACACCATCTTAAGAAGATGTATATCAGTCAAGAAGAGTCCAATGTTATTTTATTTTCTTGTGCGCCCAATGGTCAAGAACCCGCCGTTGGCAGATGGACACTTTATTAGCCACAATTGAGTTCAATGAAGGAACGCTATTACATTCTCTCTTTTTTATATATTATACTCAAGCTATATTATACAGTAGAAGAATAAAGTACTCTTTAAACTTCCCCTTGGGACTCATATCTGTTATATTGATATATAAATACATTTCAAAATATACCCACAAACATTCTATTTATTATTATATAAAAAAATATTTATATATAAATATATTAAACTATTTTGATTTAATTTTAATTTACTTTGATAAATCATGATTTCAAAGGGAAATTAATATTTATTTATTCATTTATAGATATATATATAGGGTTGTAATTCATGATTATTAATGTTTAATATCTATATATTTATAAAAGTTATAGCTAATGAAAATACATAACATAAATTTTATATATTATTATATGATATTAAATTTAATATTTTGTACGTGTAAATATACACGAAATTTACGTTTAATTGCTTTTATTATAATACGGTAAATTTAAGAGAGAATATTATCAGTTTCTATAAAATTATGTGTAAAATAATTGCAGATTTGCTTTATTTTCAAAATTATAGCTATTTTATTATTTAATATTATATTTTTAACGTATAACATTTTGCTTTTGAAAATGATTATTAATAAGATGATTCACATCAAAATAAGATGAAAACGTAGTAGCAATGAACCACTTGCAATGACATGTTTTTAATTGTTGCAACGTGTAAGTGAAAACGATTTTTCCATGGAAATGCATTAAGAATATTTCAAATTATTTTAAAAAGTTGGTTCATTGCAAGTGGTCCATTATTTGCTGTTGTAGAATTCATTGCAACAGTTTTTTTTTTTTTAATTGCCTTTAAAGAAAAAGTTCAGGGGTTACAACATGGCTTCTTCAATGTTAGATAATGAGAAGAACTGTTCATAAACTCATATATGATGACCCAAAGCCCTTCCGTAGCCCCATGGTAGCCCCTTAAACTTGCACTCATCCTGTGTGATATGCAACCTGCTACAACATTTTCTATAGTAAAGCCGTAACTATGACGTAAAAGATACGGGATGGGTTGCATATCTCGCAGGATGATCACGAGTTTGCGGGGCTACGGAAGGGCTTTGGGTCATCATATATGAGTCTATGAACAGTTCTTCTCATTATCTAACATTGAAGAAGGCATGTTGTAACCCCTGAACTTTTATAATGTAAAATAAATCAGAATATTGGTAATATAAGAATAAATAAAATTATTTTACTTGTTTTTTTACTTTCATTAATGTTAAATTAAACAGCAAGTACCAATACCTTAAGGTTCATTCTCATACGTATAGTCATTTCTATGTTGTAATTATGGAAAGCAAATTATTAAATAACATTGTTTTTAATAGGAATAGTTATTTTGCTGAGCAAAGATAAAACAAATAAATGAATTATGTAAATGTACCCTTTATAAAATGTGTCATATTAAAACAATGAACAATATACAGTTACAGAAACTTCCTCTTGTGCTGTAAATAGGGACATTGTTTACAAGTCCACAATCTATATTCAGTTTTATTGTATGATGTAAGTAGCAAAACACTTTTTTTTTATTTGTTACGTACACACACGATACAAGGTAAAAGTTTTCTAACGCATTATTAAATTATCTACGTAAAAGAAAGTAGGGGTAATTGATACTTATTTCGATTTTTAATATAATTAAAATATTGACTTTGAACTCATGCAGATGTCCATTTTCATACTATTACAAGTAGATGCACTCAAATTAATTAACTATATTTACCATTAACACAACTAATGATTTAGTAAGAGTTATAAGTAATTTCTATATACTGTATATATATATAATATGTGTGTGTATATATATATATATATATATATATATATATATATATATATATATATATATATATATATATATATATATATATATATATATACACAACTCATGTGTAAGCAGGTATACTTTATATTAAAACAATTTATCTAAAGAGAACATAAAGTGTTGTTCTATACTGATATCACTTTGGTCTATTTATTATTATATGTATTATCAAAATGTATTATAGAGAAATGGTATACTATATATATACATACTAAATTATATTGTATAAGGCTATATAATATGGGAAGGTCACAATATAGTAAATTGTTTCTTATCGAGTATAAAGGATCAAGTCTTGCTCACTGCACGATGGAATTAACGTCATGCATCAACGATTTTCCATCTCCATTAAACCAAATTAATGGTCTTTTCTAGTGTTATAGTAGTTGTATAGATATATATAGTCTTGAGAGAGAGAGAGAGAGAGAGAGAGAGAGAGAGATGCAACAAGAGTAAGGTAATACACCGAGAAAGTAAATTGTTAGAGACTATTATTTCATGCATTCTCTCCAAATTTTCATATTCACACAATAAACACTCATGCTTGAAAGTGTAATTCGATTGTAGAGAGAGTAAACATACTCTTTGTTTATATACTCTGTATTTATTCCAGTGAATATTTATATACTTTCTATATACTATACGTTCCTTTTGTGGCCTCTTAATAAAAACCATTTTATTATTATTTTTATTATACCTATAATTTTATAAAATAGGTCCAGATTATACACTAAAATTTAGGGAGTACCTCTAAATTAATGGTATATACTGTACTTTTTGTATCGATAAGAGCTTATAAGCCACTTTGAATGTTTACATACTTTCTTTGACATAACATCAATTTTTGTGTTAAGTATACTCTCAAAATATTTGTGTATTTAGAACAAACATTTTGTTTTTTGAGTGTAGAAGAAAGAGATATGTGTGTTGTTATACAAACCGTGTACACATAGAGAAAGAAAATTCACTAATTTCACTATATTTTCAGTTCTAAAGTAGCTTTATGCTATATAAATACTAAAATCCACAGTAATCCATATAATCCTATATCCTTAAAATCAAGTACGACTTAACTTCTATTATAGAAGACAAAGGTTAGAGATCTAAAACAATAATAAAACTAAAAAAAGAAAGTTTACTTTGTTTTGAGTGGATATATTTTTCCTCAATAATTATACAAATTATTATACAATTTACAAATTACTAAAAATACTTTATAAAATTAATGTTTAATAAAAACTGACATAATCAAATTAAAATCCAATAACAATTTTATTTAATTAATCATAATTGATATATTCAAATAATAATGATAAAAAAGTAAACAAATTTATACATTTTAATTGATATCAATAATTTTATATAGGATTAATTATGAAAAACAAACATTTAAATATTGATATGTTAAACAAATTATTACCACAAATAGACAAATAGACAGAGAGAAAGGAAAATATAACTTTCTTTTTTATGTTATAAAATAAACAAAATTTAGCTTTTCAACAAAAACCATCAACAGGGTAAAAAAAATACAGTAAATATTTAAATTATACAATTAAATTTGTCACACAGAAACATTTTAAATTATTATCATGAGTTTTTTTTCTCCTTTAAACAGTACAATTTAAATAGCTTTTAAAATAAAGTGAAACTAAAGAAGGCATGTAAATTTTGTTTAATGTGTGTTACATTTTGTAAAAGCTGAGTGAAACATCTCATTTCCAACTTGAGCAATGTGGATCTGTGCTAGCTAAGCTCCCTCCTCTCTCTCTCTCTCTCTCTCTCTCTCTCTCTCTCTCTCTCTCTCTCTCTCTCTCTCTCTCTCTCTCTCTCTCTCTCTCTCTCTCTCTCTTGACATGGAGAACGCAATTTCGTCCCAACTCTGTGCACATTTAAAGCACAAATCGTTGTAACTGGCCTTACTTTAATCAAAAAAAAAAAAAATCTTGGCTTTTTTATTACTCAGCTTTTTCTTTTTCTTTATATTTTTTTATTCCTTTTCTCTCATATTATTTTTACAAAAGTAAAAAAAAAAAAAAAAAAAAAAAAAAGGAAAAAAGAAAAAGAAAAAGAAAAAGAAAAGAAGGGAAAAAAAGAAGAAATAAATCTAATTGTAAAAGAGACAGCTAAAATATTTTTTTTAAGATTTGTCATCATGGATATTATTTTGTATAATGAAAACAATTTTTTTTCTATAAAGTTCTATTTTTTTTTTTTTTTTTTTAGTTTTTTTACAAACAATTTTAATTATAATTCTACGTAACATGAACTACATTTAAATTGAATGACATATGTCCAATCTGGAGTTCACAGTAATGGATTTTTATTATTCACTGTCTCAATTAAGTGGAATACTCATTTACTTAGGTATAAGATTTTTATATTTAATTGACAATAGTAGAAGTTTATGGTTTCCAGTCATGAGTTTCTCGTCAAAACTAATAAAATATTCATTTTTCTTCAAAAACAAAATACATTTGTGAGAGGATGAGGTTTAAGCCTGACTACTTGTCTGGCCTGCTGGTACAAAGTGAAACATAATTGAGACAATAGCAGCAAAACTAAATGTATGTTTATGCACAGAATAAAGAAAATTTGAAAAGGGAGACAAAAAAATATGATTCATTAATTATTTTATATTAAACAACTGGCTTTATTTGGAGACTATTATTGCTTTTGTTTTTTTACTAATATAATTGAACATGTCATAGTATAAAAATATAATATAAAAATTAATGCTATTCAGTCATTATAAATTAATTTGACTCTGCTGAGCTGAAAGACCTTTTTATTCTGTGCTTCTTCAATCTGTTACGAAATAAGTAAATGTGATTTTTTTTATGCTAGCAATTAAATAACATTAAATACTAAAGTAATTAAATATAAAAATAAGAAAATCATTACGTTACATTACATTTCAATCATAAATAATGTAGTTTGTAGTTTGTAGCAAAAAAAAAAAAAAAAAAAAAAAGGAAAAAAAATCGGAAATATAATTACTTCTTAAATGCTTCAACTTGCAATAAAGAACTCAATACATTGCTTCGAAATAAAATAACAATAACTTAGTTTTGTATTTGTTGGCACTTAAATCAGATGTATTTATTACCGAACTATACTGTGAGCAAAGACATATCCACGACAAAGACAGTCATAAGTCATAATGTTCTATAATAAGTCACGAGACAGCTATATGCCTTATAAAAAAATTATGCCTTTATTATAAGCCGCCTCCTATAGAAATAATATAAAAGAGTTAAATTGTGTCACAAAGTTACAACAAGCAAGAGTGAGTGACAGTCATGCGTTCTTTTGTCTAAAAATAATGATTGTCTCACTCAAGACGATCTAATTAATTGTTCATTCAAGGTCAATTTTTATTATTATTTCTTTTATGTGAGAAAAAAAAAAGAGGTTAATTTGTAAGGTCAATTTTTTGGTAGAGGAAGTGGGCGGTTACTTAAAGTGTTAAATCTGTCAAAGCAATAAATTTCCAACTATTTTTTTTATCATAAGCTTATTGTTGTTCATACGATGACATTATATTTAATAATGGGGGCTAGTTACATGTGTAGTTCTAATTGTACAAGAACCCTTTTACATCCCCTCATTTTATGATTTTTATTTATTCTCATTGGAATATTGAGGATAAATTATTGATAATTGATATGAAGTCAATTACTACATATATAAAGAACGCATTTAAAAAGCAAGATTACAAGAATCAACATTGCTGGTATATGTCTTATATTTATACAGAGATTTCTTTTAGAAGCATCATACATTTTTTACAATGAAACAACAAGAAAAAAATTGTATTGTTTTGTTTGTGAGTATATTTATTTTACACCCTAAAGACGTTAACGTCTGTAATCAATCAAATATCCTTGCTGTAACAGATCGTGCAAACACACGTTGTCTTTTATATTCCCCCTTTCTTCTTATAAGTAGAGAGAGAGAGAGAGAGAGAGAGAGAGAGAGAGAGAGAGAGAGAGAGAGAGAGAGAGAGAGAGAGAGAGAGAGAGAGAGAGAGAAAGCGTGCCGACCAAGAGAGAAAGAGAGACGGTGCTGATGCTGACTCACCACTTCCTTGTTCCTTGAGGTTGGCAACCCACAAGACGATCTCCCCAGCTGCTACATCTCTCTCTGTCTCTCTCTCTCTCTCTCTCTCTCTCTCTCTCTCTCTCTCTCTCTCTCTCTCTCTCTCTGTCTCTCTGTCTCTCTCTCTCTCTCTCAACCCCCAGAGTCTCTTGCAACCCCTCCCACCTCATATACTGTCTGCACTTTGCAAAGGGTGGTTAATATTAGCCTTCTATGCCTGGTCAACAATATTTTCACACAACATAAAAAACTTGACCATTTTATCTCCTTTTTATATTCCTTCTTTTTTTATATATATAACAATAAAATGTTTTATGAGATTAATGAAAATTAAATTTCAAAATCTAGCCAAATTTCATTTATTTGATATTTTGTAAACTACTGCGTTTTTTTTATACAGAAAACTTACATTGTTGAAGTTCCTTCATTTTGTTGGCCACTCCAAGTAAATATCTATAAACTTTTAGTTTTATTCAAGATTTTTAAGGTTTCAAAAGTAATTAGCACTTAGGTGATTGATAAGATAAAAATTCCCAATACTGTTAATTATAAACCAAAATTGCATGAGATTTAGAAACCTTAATATATTTATCACTAATACCTTTTATTTCATTAAGTAAATAGGCTTATATATTATTTTCAGACACCATTATTTTTTTTAATAAAGTCTGTGATGTAAATTTCCAACATTACTGAACAAAATTTAGATTTTTAAGTCAGCACTCCACTTTATCACTAGCTTCATTAAACTGAGATTGATTACCCTAAAAAGTAAATTGAAGCTCTATACAATAAAACAAAAAGTCGAAAATAAAAAAACATTTTCAATATAAAATCTCTTAATTAAAAAAACAAGTGATTTAAGCTCGTTTTAAATACTGCAATCTATTATCTCTTAAAAATAAACTTTAAATTTTTTTGATAAAATCTATAATACTATTTTTTTTTTATCAAAGCGCTGACGTATATCAAAGTATAGTATTGAATTTAATGTTAATATACTTCATAGATTAGAGGAACGTGTACTCAAAAAAAAATTGTATACTATAGTTAAAAAAAAATGCTGTTACTGTATACTGGTGGTGTTTTTTTTTTATTTTGTTTTATCACTTAACGTTCGTACATGCAGGCTTTTATCTGTTTGTCTGCTGTGGAACAGAACTGAGTTCACGTAAATCTGCGTGGGAACGACGTACGTACGTTCCACAGCTTGCTGTCTGGAAACCTACATCTATAGATTTCACATATGCATAGAGACCAGAACCACTGTGAAAAATTAAATTTTAATATATATATATAATATTAAATAAATAAATAAACAGCAAATGAATGAATGAATGAATGAATGAATGAATGAATGAATGAATGAATGAATGAATGAATGAATGAATGAATGAATGAATGAATGAATGAATGAATGAATGAATGAATGAATGAATGAATGAATGAATGAATGAATGAATGAATGAATGAATGAATGAATGAATGAATGAATGAATGAATGAATGAATGAATGAATGAATGAATGAATGAATGAATGAATGAATGAATGAATGAATGAATGAATGAATGAATGAATGAATGAATGAATGAATGAATGAATGAATGAATGAATGAATGAATGAATAATTGTATGAAGTATATAATAATGAGATGTACACAGTAGAAAAGGGAAAAAAATTCTGCAGAGGTAAATCATCTTAAACTGGTTTGCTTTTTCATTTCATTTCATATTATAATTAATTATTTATACTGCTATGTTAACATTCTCTTACATGTACACTCAGAGTGTCTAAACATCATACATTTACGACCCACAAAAAATGTGCTTAACATGGTATAGTAAAAAAGAAAAAAAGTAATACATTATTGAATGAATGCTTTTTACTAGAATGTGCTTTGTTTGTGTCGTTGGTAGGCGATTTTGTTTGTGCTTTCTTTTGTATTTGAACAAAAGCGGTGTCTTTTTTACCACCATCACGTAGTCTGGTCGGAAGATTATCAAACGTATTAGAGAAAACACCTTGCGCTTTGTCGCGTTCTCCACGTTGCTTGGTTAAAACATACATACATACATACATACATCGTCGATTTATATAGCTCACGCTAGCTTTGCTTTTCAACAAGCTCATAGAGTGATTAAACTCGGTGGCGTAATCAAATTTTCATTCTAATTGAAAATATAAATTGTTATTAAATAATTAAGATTAAATCCTTTATAAATAATGCTTCACTATACTTTACTGATAATAACAAGGTTTTTAACACAATATTTGCTTCAGTTAATAATTTGTAATGCTCTATTGCCATTGACAGGTATATTTCACAGTAGTAAACGATTGAATTTTATAAACTGTAACTGAATTGTATTACATAAATATAGATAAATTATAATTGATTTTTTATGTATGATCGTTTGTGTCAAGTTTGAAATTATGCTGTTAATTTTAAAGTATATAAATATTGTTAATTTTAGGCAATTTGTTTTTAATTACTTTAGATTACTATAAAAAACAGGGCAGAACAATATGTTGTAAGATGAAATTACACAGTAAATTTGTAAAAAAAAAAAATAATAATTTATACATAATGGATATCGTTCCCTGAATTATTTTGCAAGAAAATATTAGCAATTACAGTAACTAAAATATTAAAATTATACAGTTTAGAAATTGCAATATGCCTGTAATATTAGCCACATTGCAAAAAAAAAAAAATACAAATTTATATTTGAAAACTATACATTCAAGAAATTTCTTACATTTAAATAAAATAATATTTTGTGTAAAAGATTTTTCCAAATTTATCAAATTTAACTCACATTTATAATTTACAATAATTGTATAACTTATTTATTAAACTCTTTTATTTAATGGTTTTTAAAATTTTACAAAACTTTTTTTTTTCTTCAACATAATAATACTAAAAACTTTATACAAGCTGATTATTTTCAAACATATCACGATAAATTCTTTTCCACAAACTTTTACTTTAAAATAATATTTTCATGTTTAAAAAAAAAAATCACCAAAGTGATATAAAATATGGAATCACAACATCTGTACGTCAAAATTTAAATAAAAAATTCATATGAAAATACTTAGAAGTAAAAATGTATAATTTGGACACACAATTTCAATTAACATACACATTCCATGTCTATATTTTTATTTTATAGGAAATAAAATAAAAATACATATATCAGTGAGAAGGGATATAAATTTTTACTGCAAAATATAAAATACTAAATTTTATTGCTCTACTATCATCATCATCTCCACGAAATACTTGATCTTATTTGAGTTTTATTCAGAAAATCTCTCGCTATTTTTTATTAGATGGATTTTTTTTGGTTAGATTCAAATACTACATAAGAGGAGATAAATCTATTTTGATTTAGATTGTGATACGTTTACGATAACATGGGAGTAAATATAACAAACAAGATATGAAGTTAAATGTTGTCTATATGTAGACAAAAAAAGAAGAAGACGGTTGTATTATATAGCTACGAGAGGGTGAGTTTGGGTGGGGGTGGAGAAAGCAAGCAACTTGTCGCAGAATATTACGTTTCCGCCACGAGAGCGGGCACAGCTGCCGCAAATTGGCATCTCTATGACAGTGATGGAGAGGATCGAGAGAGAGAGAAAGCATCTTCTTCCCTAGTCGATTTTTACTCCTCTCTCTCTCTCTCTCTCTCTCTCTCTCTCTCTCTCTCTCTCTCTCTCTCTCTCTCTCTCTCTCTCTCTCTCTCTTCCTTGTTTATTGAGTATACATATACAACGTACGTTCACGTTGAAGTATGAGACTCATGCCCACTACTAACTCTGATATCTGCTACACCCCCTACTCTCTCTCTCTCTCTCTCTCTCTCTCTCTCTCTTCTCGTTTGGTATCTGTTTTATTTTTCTATATTATGGAGCTTATATTATATTCTCCCTTATTTTCTACCGTCAGAAAATAAATCCTCAATAATCTTACCAAATAACACTCAGATTTCATAAAAAATCATAATCTTATATTTATGCACACTTCAATATGATTTTAAATCTAATTTCAACTTACCAATATATTACCTGATACGTTAAATTAAGAGTCATTTAAATGACGTAAAAGTCTTTTGGCCAATCATAATGAAAAACTCATCATCGGTTTTGTTACTTGGCTTTTTTACGGAAAGTAGCATTTTAAAAATGTGGAGAGAAGTAAAATAAATTTATTAACTCAGCTTACCCAATGATTGCATCAAAACGTTTACTATATATATGTAAACAATGAATTAAAAAATGATTTCAAGAATTCAATTGCATTTAAGTGTCTTTACAAGGCTGTTATCAAGTGATATTTAATGTTTTAATGATTTTTTTAATGCAAATCAAATACAAATAATGTAAACCTATTCATTCATCAGCAAATCTATTCAATAATCTATTTGTATATTGTGCATAAGTTTAATATAAAATGAGTGATTTTCAACAACTTTTACTAACAAATTTGATTTTAAACTTCATTTTTTGTACAAACGTAATGTTAAATACATTTTCAAAAATTCATTCTAAAGACAAATAAAAAATAAACCCATAAACCAGATGTTATCCTGTGAGAAATTTTGATACAGGTAAATTAAAGGCATAGAAAACATGAAACAACATGTTCTTTTTAATTAATAAACACAAAATGGGATCTACAAAACTGATGATAAATTTTACCAGAATGTAAATGTGGCCCCACTAGAGAGCGTGAAAAAAATGTATAGTATGCAATTTTCGTAAATATTTCTGTTTATGACGTCAGAAACAGGCAAAAACTAGTATGAAATGTTGTGCGGGTTGCATAAATCCAAATTTTCTGATCACTGCTACGGCGTTACAGTTGGGTATTGAGACAAATTAAAGTTATTTATATGTAAATTCCATCAAGTGTTCTGTGATGTAAATCTTATGTTTTCATGTTGTCTATGCCTTTAAAATAAATTAGAAATCTGTTTCTATCTATGCGAAAGTTTTTATTTGATTTAATTTATTGTCATCTAAAAAAAAAACTTTAACTTATCCAATAATTATATATTAAGTGCACATGATTGTGATGATATATTTTAACATTCAAATTTTTGGACTAAATTTTCAATATTATTTTTACGAGAAAAACTTGCGCTTCATTTGACTTATGTTTACACACAAGATTAAAGTTAATTTAAAATTTATAATCACACATGTATGTTAATTATATACATAGTACATACCTATAATGTAATATACTGACTGTAAAGTGTCATTAAAATAAATAATGTAAACAAACGTCATCTCTTAATTCTGAATTTAAATTTGATTTTTACATGAGAGTTTAAGCCACTGTGATGTGTTATAGAATCTTTGAACTATTTAGAGGTAAATTTATATTTAAAAAATGAATTAAAAGTACTTTTAATGATTTTTAAAGAGTCATACTAGCTTACAATTTCATGTAGAAATTCCATATGCAGTAAGAATTGAGATTAAATTTTTACTTTCCTTTTCTTACCATGTTTCTTATATTAAATGATACAACAAGTCTGTCATTATAAATTTTGTAGTATTTTATTACCAAATAGCATAAATATAAATATATTTTGCCAGTGTAATTAATATTGAGTAATTTCTCCATGTGCTACTGACTTTTGACTTAGCTGAATGGATATGAAAGACTTCACTTGAAATCTTGGTTTTCTGATGTGAAATTAGAGCTCTCTCTCTCTCTCTCTCTCTCTCTCTCTCTCTCTCTCTCTCTCTCTCTCTTGCAATGTCGATATCAAGTACACTCTCTTTCTCTCTAAGTAAGAGAGTTTCATCTTATATTATCGTTGTTTACCAAAAACCACAAAACTTTATCATCCCCACCATCTTGACATATTTTATTGACATATGGTGTCTCTATATAATATAAATCACTATATTACTCGTCTAAATTTCATTATTTTATACAAAATTACTTGATAATTTCATGTTAATATGATGCTACATTCCTCTAATGTATTTTCTACACGTTGTATAATAATGACAAAAACATAATCAATCAAATGAAATCAATAAGCTCATATTAAAAAAAATTGGAATTTTATAGTTATTGGATAACTATGAATTTGAAACTTTTTGTGCCTTCATATTTTATTATTTGACGTAATATTATTTAAAAATAAAAACCAGAAAGTAATATAACTGTCAATTTTAATCTATGCTACAAAGATGTTCATGAACCCTGTATACTGTGTCCTCAAAAATGAAAAAATAAAATCATATATGCATTTAATTATAAAGCCATAGACCACATTAAACAATATGTGCTTTTTAATGAACAAGAAATGGGATCTTCTAAACTGATGACAAGAATGTTAATTTAGCCCCACGAGAGTGCGTAAAAGTTCTGTAAAGTATGCAATTTGCGTGACTATTCATGTTTATGACGTCAGAAACATGCAAAAATTTGGATGAAAATGTTGTGCGGGTTGCATAAAATTTCAAATCACTCACTCTGGTGTATTACTTTAAATGGTGTTTTGCATTCTGGGGAAAATGCAAGGTTTACAAAAAAAAAATTTAATAATAAAAAAAACATTATTAAAATTAGCTTTATGCAACAATAAAATATAATACCATTACTAATTGTTACAAATATAAAATTTCAATTAAATTTCGCATCATCTGTATAATAAATTTATTTATATGTATAAAAACTTTCATCGTTGATGAGATTTTTATTTATAATCGTGGTGCCAAAATAACGTAAATAAATTTTTATTTTTTTTCTCTCTCATCGATTGTACAAACATTGTGTTTAATGTTTGTTGTATAAATTTGTGCCAAATACCAAAAGCTGGATAATGTTCGACTTTTATTTCCCCATATCATTTCCAATAACTGCTTTCAACATCAAACGTTTATAGTCAATAAACGACAAATACTTTTGCATTGTAGCGATAAGCGTTATTATTTTTATTTTTTTAAATCAATTTTTATAATAAGGGAAAGTACCATAATAAAAAATAAAAATTATGTTACATAATTTATATGCAATATTCAGGGAAAATAAAATAACTTACTATTCAATAATTATAAACGACCGACTATTCAATAATTTTACTTCAGATTGTATAATTATTATAGCTGTTTTTTCAACTTGCATTTCAATAAAATATTTGTAATACTTAATTAAATAACTTAAGTCTTTGCATTTCAAGTTTTGCAACTAGTTTCTTATTGATTAATAAGTTGATAATAAATCAATTTTCCTTCTTGTTAGTGGAAAATTTAACTTACTTATTCATTTTCAAAGTCTTCTTCCATTATATTGTTTACTTATAAAAAGTATTAGTACTTTTCAATGAAAAATATTGTCTATATAATAAATATGGAATATTTTTACTTTATTTTTTGCTGTTGCTATATTGCCTGATTAAATATTGATATTTGAAAAAATATAGATTTCTTGTTAAACACGTTATATGATAAAAAATAAATTCACAGTAAGTAAGTGAACAAGTTAATAAAGAAAATATATAATATGTTTTTTTATAGTCATATTAAAATATAATATTATAAATGTTACAGGTCAAAATGTGACGTCATGATGAGCACGAAGATCACTTCCAAGCCGCACACTTTGTGTTAATTATCTTAGCAAGTAACGTGAAGGAAACACGCTGCAAAGATCATGGGCCCTCATAGTAGGGGCAGCAGCATTTATCCCGTCATTCTGAGCTCCTTATTGGCTGCTTTTACCATGGGTAAGTACCACTGACCACCAACTGACTTTCTACTTTACACCCTTTTAAAATTAAATTATCCCTGACCTGAGTCAACAAACCATGAAATTACCCCTTAAGCAAGGTAAGTAAGTTAGAACGTTAAACAATATTGCTATGACGACACAACTTGTTACGTTATTACTTTTAGCTTACAACGATGAAGTTTGCTATGAGATAATAAGTACCAAATTTTATAATATAGCTATTTATTATTTATATTTTAATGAGGTTAACTTTGAGAGAGTATTATTTTTAGGCTGCTTTATATTTGAACTTCTTTTTTTTTAACATTGCAAGCAAACTTATATGCAACTTGTGTTCAATACAAAAAAAAGTATAAAAAATAGACACAAATAAGAAAAAGCATTGTGGATTGGTTTGTAATATTACAAATATTATAGAATTTTACTTGCTGTGATTTATATAATATGATACTATTACAAATACTATATAATATATAAATACTATAACAAATGTTGGAATGGTTTATAAATGAACTTAAGTTGAATGTAATTTTGTTTTATCAGTAATTAAAATGTGCAGATGATGTAAAAAAAAGATCGGACCTAAAGAGTGTGCCTGTAAAAATCATATTTTACTACACAACCTAAAGTCAGTTTTGTTTAATATTTTACTTATATTTCTATAGATCTAGGTACAACAATTATTTTTTAAAGCATACGGTACATTGTTATGAGAAAGTCTACCTCTTAACTTTTAGACGCATTCGTATAATTAATTATAAAAAAAAAAATCCGGCCTCTAGGCTTAGATTTACATAATATAATAAACATTCCCATTAAGAAAAAATTAATTCACAATAAATCTAAATCCCGCAGAATTTTCTTAGGCCTAATTTTTACATTTATTATCTGGAATTATCTCCAAACATGTTTATATAAAAATGTATATATATATTTTTATGTTATACTGTATGATAATTATTTATTTTAATTTTTAAATTATAGCATAACATTACTACTGTGGTGTATATTTTCTCATTTTTTTAGTGATATAATATAAATTTGATTGGCATAAGTAATAATTAACATGATTTTCAAACCACAGAATAAACCAAACATGTATCGTATTTCAATAAATTACACATCTATTTATTATTATAATTTTCATGCATTTTACAATTATCATCATTATTATAATATTATATGAATAATATTAATAAAAAATAATAATAATAAAATTAGTGGAATGCATCAACCATTATCCATTTATCATTTTCCTCATCAGTTCGTTACGCTCGAGTGCATATTACAGTGTAAACTACTCCATAAATGCACACAAATCTGCATAAATATGAATAGTGCATAGACTATATACACAGCAATCAACCATTGCATGCATTAAATGTCCATTAAATCATGTTGACCAAGATTTATTATCGAGTGTCATTAACTTTATTCTCTTTTTTTTTTTTATGAATAATAAAAAATATATTTAAATAATACATATATCAATAAAGTGCTATAGTTTTTATAAGTAATGCTATTATTATAGAATTAATTGTTATCAATTTAAGCATTATATAATATTTATTTGCTTATTGAATATACACTTACAAATATTATTTTTAATTTTTTATAATGATATTTTATTTAAAGTGCGAATAATGTTTATATGCATTATACTACTTTTAAGTATATAATCTTTATATTTATAATAAAATTATTCACACTTTTTATACTAGTCAATAATTTCTCATTCTGTTTTGATAATTTTAGGGATTCAGAAAAGTCTAAAAAAATCTGTAGTGTTGCAATTTTTTTACGTTCCATCTACATTATGCTATCAGAATTTTCTCCCGAGTCTTTTACAATTTCGTACTTACAATAATTTGAACAATAAACTAATAATTTGGACCTTCATGTTAAATATTTTATGTATTTTTTAAACATTTTCATAATTTTCCTTTCGTCGCAACTAATATTAGCACAAATAAATTATTATAGGCATAGAACACCTTGAACAAAAAACTTATCTAATATCTTAACATACCTAAATATCAACTTTGATTTAGCCGGAGTCATTGATTTCCAATTTATTTCCCATTCATGAAATGTCAGATGTGGGTTTATGACGTCACAGCTTACATGTTTCCGCGCGCGTGGACCAGGTGAACTGTTACGTCATAAATCCGCATCTGACATTTTGGGAATAGAAAATAAATTAGAAATCAATGACTCCGACCAAATTAACGTTGCTATTTAGGTATGTTAGGATGTTAGTAACACTTTTTGTTCAAGGTCTTCTATGCCTTTAATGCTTTTTTTATGCATTTAAATTCCTCAATAAAATATGAAAACAACAGTCATAATTGCATTTTGATTTAAAATTCAAATAATATACAAAAAGTTTCATGTCTTGAACTATAACATAAAATTTAGTACAAGCTTTAGAAAAAAGTGAATAAAACAAACATTAATTTTTTATAACATTATATAGTTTATGTGTGTATATATATATATATATATATATATATATATATATATATATATATATATATATATATATATATATATATATATATATTTATTTATTCAAAAGTTTTATAATAGTACTTAAAGTTAATCTGCAATAAATTTATTTGCATCTCTTTAGTATGAACATCTTGCACTGCACTTTTCTATCGACTTGCAGCAATAACAAGGCATACACAAACAATTTACATAATTCCTATTTATAAATGTTTAGGTCTTAATCTGGTATATAAAAAAAACTGTCGTTTATGTTTTAAGTTTAATAAATTAATTAAAATAGTTTTTAATAGTCAATTTTATTATTTTCAATTATCTTAAATTTTAACTTATTTAAAGTCTTAAATTCTAATTTAATTTTATTGTATTTTTATAAGATATTCATATCTTTAATTAGTTTTGTTTTATTATTATTTTCAAGTCATATACCTGGATTTAATTTCTTAAAAATTGTAAAATTTAATTTGAATTTATAATGGAATTATTATTTTAAAGTTAGTTCATATTTTTGTATGTAAGAAAAAGTTATTTTCTCTTCTATTATGCGTAAGAAAGATATTAGGGAAAAGTCAATTTAAAGAAAATTGAATTTGTTTATTGTCATTCTTTTACACATAGACTTTATCTTGCACTTTTTCTTAAGCTTTCAATTTTCTGGTCTTCTAGAAATAGTGTACAGAGAGAGAGAGAGAGAGAGAGAGAGAGAGAGGAGAGAGAGAGAGAGAGAGAGAGAGAGAGAGAGAGAGAGGGAGGGAGGGAGGGAGAGAGAGAGCAATCTTAGTTGACTTCTTCTTCTGGACTAAAGCCATACTGAGCCAGATGGATAAGCAAAAGCTTAAATAAGTGATATGCAACTTTTTGGTGCAGAGCCAAATATGCGATAATCACTGCGACAATCAGTGTTAGTTCATGCCTTGCTCCCACAAGTTTATTTGTTCTCTTTCATAAAACACGAATAACAAACTGACCGCCTGTAACTGTAATCACAAATGATGATAATAATAGAAAATAGAAAGACAATGTACAATAATGAAAATTCAAATTAGAAAATGTTTAGTCAAAGATATTAAACTTTGGTTAAAAACAAATACAAAATCTAATGACGAAAAGAAAAAGAAAAATATACAAGATCTTTGAATATTATGACGTTGCAATTAAACATCTTGCATTTTTTTCTTTATAAATATTATATATATATATATTATATGTTATATGCATATGTATATATATATATACATATATATATATATATATATATATATATATATATATATATATATATATATATATATATATATATATATATATATATATATATATATAAATATATATATATATATATATATATATATTGATAAAACAAATTCATGCTATTTTGTGCAGGAAAAATAGCTATATATTGTTACTAAACCCGTTTTCAGTGCCTGATTATTTGTTTTGATGTAATGAATTTAAATTGATATAAGATGTAATAATGATATAGCAAAATCTATCTTAGAAAAATAATCAAATTAAGAATACTTTAAATTTCAAGCTAAAAAATTTGAAATACAAACGTTTAATAACAACAAAAAATAGCAAAATAAACTTGAAAATAGCTAACAATTGTACAGATAGTTGAAGAAATTAAATTATGGTTAGAAAATGGTAAAAAAATTGTAAAAATATCTCCTTTTTTACTTCTTCTATTACACTAATATTATTCTATACTGCGTAATTTTTATGTGAACTAACTTATTTGACATAGAAAAATAAGCATATAATCTGAGCAATACAAACAGCGGTGTATCTATATGATAAATAATATCGTTATAGCAGAATTAACATTAATAAATGAAGTATCTAATTACTTTGTGGATAAAATAAAAATGTAAACTGAGAAAGAAAAGTCGACAAGAGCAGAGATTTTATTCACAGACAAAATAAATCATATTACAACATTTTTTTTTCCGACTTAACTCAACACCATAATTTTTTAACTAGAGAAAAAAAAACGCAGATAAAACGAATGAAAGTAGATTATAAACTGGATTATAGTCCGCACAGCTTACTTTAATAAATGTGAGAATTAAAATATATTTTATTTCAGAATGAATTGTCATTATACTAAAAATATTATAATAATTTCAAATTTTGTGCATAAAAATAATATTTTATTTTTTCCCCTCTTTCAAAAAAAATGATGAAAATTTTGCGTTAAAATGAATTGGTAAACTAATGAAGTAAGACATAAATTTATCATGCAACAGGGAGTTGCAACGTGGAATTTTTTTTATATATAATTTGAACAGTAAATTATGTTTAAACTAAACAAATTATAAGCTTCATAACTAATTTATAAATTTTTGTTTTAAATGAAGTATGGGACGACAAGACAATATATCATCTTTTATTATTTTATTTTGAAACAAGAGGTAAAAATAACAAGAAAGAAAAAAAAAAAAAAAGGTTAACCTACTTGAATAATTTTTTTAATATAATATATAAAAGGTAGAACACAAGCTAGAAACAAATTATTTCAAGGGTTGTATTAAGAAAGGCTCGTATCAACGTTATCATTTATTGTTTTATACCATTTTAAATTCAAAGATAACAACTACTTACAATAAAAAAAATAGAAAAATTATCTATCAGTTAAGTAAGAAAATACAGTATTAAAATCATTGATTTTATGAGTGTAAAATTTCCCAAATTCAGAACTTAAAATCTTGCGAGGAAGACACCTAAAATTTGTAAATATACAGACATGTATTTTTTCTTACAAATCAGTGTGTAAAATATTATTTTAATCTCTGCTTACAACTTATTTATTCATAATACCTTAGTTTCCCAATTTCTACTTTAATTTTTGTTATTAATTTTCATATAATTTTTTTTTTTTTTTTGACAAAAAGTGTATTATTTATGTTTTATGTCGGAATATTACGGTGCAGTTGCTAGAGCATACCTGCATCTTTTGTCAATAATAATATTTTTATTCGCAATAATGACCTTTAATAAATTGATAACAAATTTATTTGTCATATATTCCAACATCTTGGTAATTGTCAAAAAATTGCATTAATTTTTTCCTTTAAATTTAAAATTACAAATTTAAGATTTGGCTAAAAGAAAAATTAAAACTTGACATCATAATTTTTAGGAAACAATTATTAAATTTCATAATGCTTAAATTACTTTAACAACTGTATATATGCCATACACTGCACATAGTGCACATTCTAATCTTCTGCATCGATGCATGCAAACAATTTCTCTATTGAAAACAATTGTCACGTGCAGTATAAAAATAAAACAACTTTATTTAATTATTAAAAAAATCTAGAATATAGCGTATCATAATGAAAAATCTAATAATACTTTTCTAAGAGGAAAAATTGAGCACATTCAGAAAAAAAAACTCAATTATAGCATGAAAAGACTCAATATTATATAGAGCTTATATTATATTCAAACAATAGAAAGAGAGGATTAAAATCATAATTATTACTAACTATTGCTTACTATTCTTCCTTTTTTATGATCCTCTTGAAAAGAATAGGTGTGTGATAAGAGCATTATGTTCTGAAATACTTTTTATTCGTTTCTATTGTCATTTTCTGGTCGTTTTTTGGTATACGTAACATTATACCTGACCTTTCATAGAAAGAGAGAAACAAAAGTCGTTGCATTATAACGTATGTACGTAAGTACGTGAATATATATATATATATATATATATATATATATATATATATATATATATATATATATATATATATATATATATATATATATATATATATATATATATATATATATATAGAAAATCCTTCCTCTTTTCAAACACTTATCTCACTCCAACCAGACGCTATATAGGATCATCCAAGACACACTGCGAGTATTAATTCCAATCACTCAATTCCACTCTCTCTCTCTCTCTCTCTCTCTCTCTCTCTCTCCCTGTTGCAACTTTTGTATTTGAAAATCCTTAAACTTCCCTATATAAAATGAATGCCTATTTCTTCAATGTTAAAGCTATGTAATATATTATTAAATCCAAACAATTTAAAACTAATTTTCTTTCTTTAAATTTAAACTCAATACTTTGATTCTTTTCTTCTTTTTTTTAATTATATTTAATGATTTTTTTTCAATTTGTTTTACAATTAACTTTTTCTATGTAGAAGTATTTCTGTTTAACTGTTATATTAATATTTGTGTATATGTATATTACTATCATTACTATTATTAATACTATAGATATAGATAGATATAGATATAGTTACAAGTTGTAACTTACATTATGTTTAGTAGGAAACAAGAGTGAAAAAAAATCAATTTCTAAATTTTTATTTTAAAAGTTCTACTTTTTTTTTTTTTTTGTGAAATACTTTTGTTTTTGTTTATTTGCATAAATAAAATTGTGTATGAGTATTAATTTTGTAAATATGACTGAAATACGTATTATTCAATCAAAAGAATTAAATTTTCCAGAGGAGGGCAGCACATGCAATTCACGTCTTTCTCTGTTCTTGACAAGACTTGAAATCATGGAATTCTAAAGTTGCTCTCTCTCTTCTCTCTCTCTCTCTCTCTCTCTCTCTCTCTCTCTCTCTCTCTCTCTCTCTCTCTCTCTCTCTCTCTCTCTCTCTCTCTCTCTCTCTCTCTCTCTCTCTCTCTCTCTCTCTCCCCACTACAATGTCGAGTTCAGAAGAAGAAGAAGAAATAAATGGTGCAGTTAGCGATACTTCTGCTATTTCAGTCTTTATATTAGATTGCACTTTTACTCTCTGGTATTTAACTGTTTATTTGACAGTCTAAAGCCAGTAATGAAAATTCATTAACAAATCACTCAGAATGATTAACTCAATTCTCATTACGAAATGACAATTACACTTCTAGAACACTGGGTACAGTCATACAAATTGTATGTTGGTAGAGGGTAAACACGCAATACTATTCTTTTTGCTGTTGTAAAAATAATAATTTGAGCCAAAATAATAATAAATGATACGATCAATTTTTTTTCCAGTTTGCATAATTTTTTTTATAGTTATTTATAAAACTATTTTCTGTTTAACAATCATTATAAACATTGTATTTCTATTAAACCAATTTATACTTCAACTATGGTTATTTCTTTGTTAGTAACTTCTATTAAATCACTCTGCAGAACTATTTCACACCGTTATCCAAAAATCCAAGTTTAAAATAAATAATTAAACGGAAGTTTAGCCAAAATTAATCACGCATAATATGAAAGTTGATGTTATTTAAAAAAAAAAAAGTACGAAAAATGAAATTATTTACTCAATTTTAGTCTAACTTGCAAAATATTGAAATACAAAAGAAATTTCGAAAGTGTATGAATGAAGATATCTAAATAAAGACTCAATTCTCATCAATGTATAATCAAGGATAAAACAAATTACGCATAAGTTTATGGTGCATTTAAGATATTATACAGCATAGTTGTTAACATTTTTTATATTGCGTAAATATTTATAAAGCACATCATACTTTTTATGTTGTTCAGCATAATTATTACATCTCTCTCTCTCTCTCTCTCTCTATATATATATATATATATATATATATATATATATATATATATATATATATATATATATATATATATATATATGTATATGAGAGGAGATGAGAGAGAGAGAGAGAGAGAGAGAGAGAGAGAGAGAGAGAGAGAGAGAGAGAGAGCGTCTGTCTTATATAAAGCGTCTATACATCTGTCTTTTTCTACTTTTTCTTCTGTGTTTACATCTTATGCAACATTCATTCCTTTTTATACTCTTATAATCTTCATTTTTACACTCAAACACTCCTAACAACACCATTGTAAGAAAAAAAACTTGAGCAAAACCATTTCCTTAAAAACATTATATAAAAGAAAATATGTGACGAAGTGACAATTTTATTTCAAATATTAATCAATATTTGTTTTGTTTTGCTCATGTATGCAGATTGGGTAATTAAGCTGCAGTCAATATAAGAAAAGACTAGGGCGTCACCTGTTGTTATTTAACTGACAATATCATGAAAACAAACCTTCTTATTTACGATCTTAACTTAAAGTAGTTAACCCAGCAACGCAATGAAAAGGAAAATGATTAAAGCTTGAACTTTCTAAACAAACGTCTACATATTATTATTATCATTTGTATAAGTTAAAACCCTTAAAATTGAATTTCCAACATGTTCATAAGAAGTGTTTAATAATAATAATAATATTATTATTATTAATTATTATCAAAACAACAGCTGTACTTTGTATATGTGCTTTTAAGATAATTGATGGAAAATTTTATACTAAAAAATGATATTTTATTAAAGTTTTATTTCTAAAATTTGTTTTTAATTAAATTTTGTGTCATATAATAATTTACTATATTTTGTTATATAATAAAATAATTCTGAGGAAAGAAAAGGTTCTAGAATAAGTAAATGCAATTTTTTTTAGTACAATAAAAAATAGTCGAATAATAGACTTTATTAAGGGAATTAAATAAATATGTTATATTTGTTTAATAGCTACTATAATATAATAGACTTTTTTTTTAATCCTATCATTTCTAGAAGATAAAACTTGGACAGAGTAATTAAGATTTTCCCTAAAATAAATCTAATAAATTTGTTACGGTCATTTGAGATGAGGGGTGAGGGAGTTTCTTGTGGAGGGGGGGGGGGGTGAATACTATTTGCCAACTATTTACTTGTGGACCAAAATATGCAGGAGAAATCGTCTAGCAGAGGAATTAGTCTCTATATTGCTCTCTCTTTCCTCTCTCTCTCTCTCTCTCTCTCTCTCTCTCTCTCTCTCTCTCTCTCTCTCTCTCTCTAACTTCCTACTTCAAGTTTTATATTCACAATATAATTTTAATCAATTTATGTATTTGAAATTCAATTAGAAACATTATTTAGTCGTAAGTGAGAAGACATTTTCTTATAATTTTATGTGTCGTATAATAAAGATTTGGAAATAATGAGAGAGAGAGAGAGAGAGAGAGAGAAGTTTTATTTTCAAAATAATATATATATAAAACTTTTTAGAAGTCATAAACTTGGAAAGTTATTTTTAAGTATTCATTATGTTATATGATACATTTAAGTAGATTTATTTTGTTATTTTAAACCGTATACAATCTTAAACTTAATAATAAATTGCATTTACTTTTACAAAGCTTTATTCATCTAAAAAATGAATAATGGTTTTTGTAAAAAATATTATGCACTATAAAGTGGTATAATATGTATAATGCATGGATTGTGTTTTTGTTTTGTTATATAAGGGCTTATGTTGGTTGTACTGGTATCAATTTATCAAATCTAATTTACTGACGATGAACTAAAGACACTACATGTATAAAAATATTGTATTTAGAAAAGTATGTAATATTCAACTGTTTGCCGTTTAATATTATTATTATTTTATATAATCAAAGGTAACAGCATCAATCTTGAAATAAAAACCAAAAGACAGAGAAAAAATTTCAAATTAACTTGATTGAAAACGACAAGCTTTTTTTTAATGTAAGAAATCTAAATTTAAAAATCACTTTTTAGGCAATTTTTATTGCCTCCAATAATTTATTTTCCTTGCAAATTTTGTTTCTGTTACTGAATTTTTAACGATTGGCACTAGCTATAAAACTCCCCCCCCCCCCACACACACACACAAAATACATTTTGGACACTTTTTGGGCAAACGCATGTTAAGCAGAATTTTTCTTACAAGTTAAAGTACATTTTTAAACTTACTTTCTGACCTGATTCATTCATAATTCATGGTTCAAACCGGGATCTTTGTAACACTTGATCTCATTAACGGGGTTTTGATGAGGGCAAAGTCGATAGTACTAAAGGTTCTATGAACGATATAATAGAATATTAGATTTATTTATAGGCTATAGAACTGGTGTTAAGTTCACAGCAATCTCAAAGGTTCAAAAGTTGACGGACGAGTCGAATGAAATTCCTAAGAAATGATCACTGATGTTGATATTTTAAGTTAAGTTGTTGAAAAAAATAAAATAACTTTGCTAAAATTGATCTCTTATACATAATGGACCACTAGCTATGAACGTTTTTTAATTGTTTAGTTGTGTTGTACCGTATTTATGATAAATATTTTTCCATAAGAAATGCATTAAGAATGTTTAAATTTATTTTAAATAATTTGTTCATTGCAAGTGGTCCATTAAAATTGTGAATGTGAATAATATCATGTCATCAGGAATAATATGCAGAAAATCCTCTTTTTTATATAAGTGGTATTTTATCCATAAATTAATAATATAAAATAATGATTAAAATGAATTAATTCTATTTTCTGTATTTCACTTTTTTCATTATTCTTATATGTAGTTAATTTCCATCCATCCATCGTTCTTTTCTGCTCAATGTTGACATGTTTTAGCTTTCAATCCTGCATTAATGACACTGACGTTAATTAAGATAAAGAGAAAAACGTCTTCAAGATTGCATAGTAGCGAACTGAACTGAACCATTTTCTATCTCATTTACCAGCCAGATTGCCATCCATCAACTCACTCTCTCTCCACTCCAGTCGGGGGGTGGGGAAGGAGGGGGAGGGACGTAACACCCAGGAAGCCTCTCATCTTAGCTCTTATATATATTGTATAAAGAAAGAAAATTCTTACCCCCTTTCATTTCATTTTTACTTGATATTATAATTTTAACAACAATATTTTATGTAGAAAAAAAATGTATTAAAAAAAAAAAAAGGAAAATATTTTATCTTTTCTCATAAATATTATATAAAGAGCAAAATTTGATTGAAAATTCTTTTCGTTATTAAAGTTTTTATATAAGTATTTAAAAATATATTATAACAACAAAAAATATGGAAGAGAAACGATGTATTGATATTTGATTAAATATAATAATGATAACAATTTTATAAAAATTTAAAAGTCTTTTAAAAAAAAAAGATAATAAAAAGTTTTTAAAAACTGTTTTCTTTGGCGTAGCAATTTAAATCAAACTATTTTTTTTTATCTACAAAATCAATTAAATGTCTACAGTTTAGCTCAATTATTTTTAATAACCACTTTGCAAAATTTCAAACAATGCAAAAATAGCAATATTGCATTGTGAATATAATTCAACAAAGCATAATATATAGAAAATACCATAGAACAAACATTAATTTGTTTGAATTGCAATTTAATTATATATAACTAAAAAGTACAAACATATCATCTTTTATAATATAATTGTTATATATAGAAGATAAAGAATTATAATGGTATGTGACCTTAATAGCAATTCAAGTCATACGAGTATATAATACATTACTTGCAATGTTGATAATAAACATTATGCATATTATATTTTATTTATAATATGTAAACAGCTGGTGCAACAATGGAGTTTAGTTTTGCAGTTGAAACCTGAGAGTTGTTCACTCTTATATATTAATGTAGTAGTGTAGTGTTTCTCTACTGCTGTATTGTAACAGAGAGAGAGAGAGAGAGAGAGAGAGAGAGAGAGAGAGAGAGAGAGAGAGAGAGAGAGAGAGAGAGAGAGAGAGAGAGAGAGAGAGAGAGAGAGAGAAGACGTTCAGCTAATTGCTAGCAGTAGGCCGTTCATCAAGTAAAGTAATTAATCTTATCTACCACATAATAATACACTCAACTGCATTGCAAAAATCTGATGTCTTTTTTTCCTCTCTTTTATTTAATTACTTTAACAAAAAAAATATATATACAACTTGATTGTTTATTAATTATTTATTTAATAATATATACTGTTTCATTAATTAATTATATTTTTAGACCCATTAGTTACGGAGCTATGATAATACATAATTATTTATTTTGTAAATTTAGTAATGCGTTAAAGGTAAAATTTACATATTTTATTTACAGTAACAAATTTTTTTTTTCGTATTTTTCATAAAGCATCATTTTTTTTTTTTTTTTTTTTACAAAATCAAATAATGTCAAATAATGTCAAGTAACGTCATTTTACTTTTTTACTTTACTTAATTGAGCCTAGAACAATTTCCTAAATAAAATAAAATATTAATAGGGTAAACCATAAACGTAAAAATTGCACTAATTTAATTGAAATGATGAAATGGAAGAAAAAAACACATTAAAACGCTCTCAGAAAAAAGTATTAGAAGAAGAAGAAGTAAGGGAAGACAGACAGATTTCTTCTAAAAAAAACATAAAATATTGTAAAGGCTGTCTCCACAAAAATAATTAAAAATAAAATACAATAAATCCTTTCTGGAAACTAAAAAGCACTTCAATTATTTTAAGTATAATATAAATGATAATAAGTATTTTTTTTTTTAATATTATTGAATTTTTGTCTTTAAAAGAAATATGTTTATAAAGACTTCTCAAGTATAAGAATTGTATTTAATGTAAATTTATGTTTCTATAAGAGGTAATGATCTTGTTTTAAAATGAAATTACACGTTTTCATTAATATGCAAATGAGCAAAAGTCCCTCTAATGTAAAATACGATAGATTATCTGAAAGTGATCAAGACCATCTTTTTTTTTTTCTTTAACGTTCTTTTTCTTTGAAAGACAAAAAAATATATATAGGGAAAAAAAAGCGAATATAAAACAAAGTCCCTTCCCCTTCCTTGCCTTAATATTCAATTTATTTTACTATTAAAAAAATAATGTTATTTTACAATTATATTGATCATAGAACTTTTAAATATATAATAATAATTATATTTTAATATATTATAAATTAAATATGATAATTAGTAAAGCATAGTTTAATTTTACATTTAGTTTATATACATTTTAATCCTCTTGTTTATAGACTGTATATCAGCTTAATTGGGTAGTATATTATTATAATAATAATGATAATATAGGGCGTTATAGTCAAGTGCACACGTCAATAGAGGAGAGAGAGAGAGAGAGAGAGAGAGAGAGAGAGAGAGAGAGAGAAAATTGTGTTGACTCTATGATGTCCCAAAATCGATGTAAATCAAGCAACCCAAACATGATAATCATGATAAAACCGACAAAGCTTCATTGAACACATAATAATAATATTTTTTATATATATGTAAAACTACTGTCAAACATACTGTATTATAATAATAAAATTTATAATATATTAAATAATAAATTGAATTCCATTATTTAAACTAACTTTTACTATTATGTAAACGTTTTAAATTGATTTTAAATTTTATTTATGTGAGATACTATTAATTATTTGTAATTTTATTTTATAATACTGTATACCAGTAATTCATTCGTTTATAAATATATATTTATATCATAAGGGATTGTTTATTTATTTTATGGTATTATTTATTTAATACACACACACATATGCACAGAAATTTTTTGTTCACTACATTTAAAAAAAAAAAAAACTTACGATGCGGGCAAGTGTTACATAATGTAATGTGACATTTTACTAATACAAAGGTTTCCCTGTTTATACATGATGCTACTCGTAGGGACATAAAATTGCAAAAGGTAAATATTAATGAGGAAAATTACTACAATATTACCTAATAATGCAGGTAAATTGTAAACTCCGGGTACGAACCTTTTCTCTCTAGTAAGTAAAAATGTATAGGATAGGAATTATATTTAAATTAATTTTGGTGAGACATAAGTTGGTTTTCAGAAAATATTGATATTTTACCAGAGATATAGCATGAAATGTGAACTCACTGCGCTCCATTAGATAGTCAACTGTAACTCAATGTTACTTTTATTCAAAAAATATTGTAATTAATACTTGAGCAGGAAACATTGATATGATGAATCATAACACAAAAACAAGTTTGGACAATAATACTTTTAAATAATTTCTCGTCTATAATAACAACATATAAATCTCTGCTGGCTGCATGGGAGAATATGAAAACAAATAAGTATTTTTGATTAAACATCCCTTCTCTCAGTGCATTACGATACTGCAATAGGTTACATTTTAGAGTATATCAATACTTGTTGGAAGTTAATATTCACCTATTATAATTTAAAGACTTTATGTCTGTCATTAAAATCAATTGACTAATATTCATAACAAATTATATAGTTACATATTTTTTAATTTAAGCAAATCCTTAACTCAATATTGTATATTATTACTTTTAATTAAAACAAACTATTTAATTTAATAAAATAATTAAATTATAAAGTAAATGTATATAAAAAAAAAAGACAACAAAAACATTATTTAAGTTTAAAGTGTAAAACTTTTGGTATAGTGGTTTAAGTGAGAATTAGCCTGCAAGTTGACTAACTGCAAAAGAAGAATGCCATGAACCCCTATACATTATACCCTAAGTTAAGCTCTCTCTTCCTAACCCACTATAGTGTGTAGTATATATATATATATATATATTTATAATATACACCAAGAGTGTATCAAAGCAAAGCAAGAGGATTAAGGAACACGATGGATCGTGCAGTTAGCATTGCGCGGCAACCGTGAAAATTTTCGTCGCCGAGTTTCAGTATTACGTCCGATATATAAAAACAGGTCATCTGTTTAAAACCTTATATATTAAAATGTAAGGCAAAATATTACAATACGAGTCAAACTATAATTACCTCGTTATAAAATTAGATAACATAGGAAATGTTTTAGAAAATAAATTCATTGTAGTTTAAGTCCGTTTTAAATTATTTTGCATTAGTGTTTAATCCTTAAAATTAGTTTTTTTTATATATATAATGATTCTTTTATATAGTATAATAAAGTGTAAGTAAAAGTGTCTCATTTTTGCCATGTTATACAGTATAGTTGTAAAACTAGAAATTAGATTAACACACGTACATACATTGCTATTAAGTAATATATTATATAATTTACTTCTATATTATTTTTGCAATTTGACTGGTGCATATTATTTATGATTTCAGATTAGTTCTTTATTTTTCAATATGAAACAAGCCAACGAGAAAATAAAAATGTAAAATACAATTTAAAAAATTAAAAATATGGAGCACATCTATATAAAAATATATAGAATAGCAGAGTTAATATTAATTAAGAGAAATTTTCAACAAATAATTCTAAGAGTTCTCGGAATTATTCAAACTTAATAATAATAATTGTTATAACATTTCCGAGTACTGTGGCAGCCATGCCTTTGTTTTGCGCCTGCAGATATTTTGCTCCTGCAACCCGCACAACATATGTAACCAACTGGTTGCATACTCAGCAGGATACATTCCCAACTGCACGTAAAAATGTTTCTGCTTTATCAATAACATTATTACAAATTAAATTTTAACAAATGGCGTTAATTCAATCTATTACGTGCACTTTGTTTAAATCTAGTGGTAGAATTAATACATCATACAAGGTTAATTATTTCAAGTACATTCAAAATGTTAAAGTTGAAACATTTTTCATCAGTAATATATATATTATATATATATATATATATATATATATATATATATATATATATATATATATATATATAGTTGAGCTCACTGTCAGTACCGGTTTATCTCTACCTCGGTTTAAAAAAAACGCATTAGACATTGAATAGATGCATGATAAAAACAGCACTCGAAGACAATTTTTATTTTAATAAGTTCGTAGGATCTTAAAAAATTACTCTTAAATTATTTTACTTATTATTCAGATTCAGATTCAAATAGGCTTTATTGCAAAAAACACATTACATCAAATACATATTTATGTAATGTGTCTCTGTATATATATATATATATATATATATATATATATATATATATATATATACATATATATATATATATATATATATATATATTATATATATATATATACTGCATCGATACATATATATATATATATATATATATATATATATATATATATATATATATATATATATATATATATATATATATATATATATATATATATATACACACACACACACACAAACTGCCAATAATTAAGGTCACAAACAACTACAGAAATATAGTGTGGAAAGGCACATTCTAATAATTAATAACAATTAATTAATGCCTTTCATTTTTTAAATTTTGCATTTTTTTTATCTAACAAATATCAGTTATTTTAATTCTCCATACTTTTAGCATTGTTACTTAGACATATCATATCATTTAAAGCATAGCAACATGATTTACTACTTTTATTGAGTTTTGTACTTCACGTGATTCAGTAAATATTTTTTCGAAATATATTTTTAAAACAATAAGACAAACATTTTAAACAAGTATTTTATTTATATCAACCTAAAAACTAATTAAAATTGTAGATGAAAAAAAATACAACAATTTAACATATTTCTCGACAGAAATATTATTTTATAACATTTTTTATTATATATTAAATTATATACAACAACAATTTTCATTTTTGTGGTTATATTTGTTAAAATAATTTCATATTATAAAACAGTACATAAAGTTTATCTAATTATTTAATAAAAATTTGTACATATAAAAATATATATATATAATATATATATATTATACATACGTACGTACATTATTGTTGTTGTAGAGAGGAATGTTTGTAACTCTCAAAAACTCATCTCAAAACCGACGTAGCTGGTTTTATTGTGGAGTGAAGCTTGCTTCCTTGTTGGGAAATCACCAGAGGCAAAAATTCCAGACCATTTTTGAGCGGTCCACTCCTCCTCCAAGTTCACTCTCTCTCTCTCTCTCTCTCTCTCTCTCTCTCTCTCTCTCTCTCTCTCTCTCTCTCTCTCTCTCCATATTTTCACTTTGCTTAAACAAAATTTGCTCTTTCTAAAGCTATTTCAATTTTAAATATCATAAATTTTCAGTCTTAAGGAAGATATATAAAGTAAAACAAAAATGCTTCTAAATATGAAAAAGAAAAAATATTTTCTTATTTAAAGTCTTTTATTTTATCTTTGTGTTTTAAACGTTTAAATTTTTGTATAATATAATATGGAGTGCTGTTTGTGTATTATTTAGAGGTTGAAAATAATTCTTAGTTTAAATTATAAGTGAATTATTCATATTATTACTATTTATTTATACAGTTTTATTTTATAAATAAATTTTATATATTTTTTTTTGTCGTTTAGACATACATCATGTATGTACATACTTATGATTGGGAATATATTTTAACATTCATTCATTTATGGTATTCGTATGAGGAAAACACGCGCTGAATTTAAATGTTCAAATATATTATCATAATTATGTAACAGTATAACTGTAATTATATGTACAACTACATTTATACATAAGAATCTTAAATCTTATAAATAAAGATTGAGCCAGAGAGAGGAAGTAATAGGAAATAAATAGCAATATAAGGTAAAATAGCACAATATTATTAAACATGTTCTTTAAGCTAATGTAGAACTGTAAGAGTTTGTAATTAGAATTCAATTATATATTTATCTAAATTATTCATATTTTTAATTCAAATATATCATGAAGAATATAGTAAAAAATTGTTTTAAAATGGTATTGTGCAGTGAGGTAGTTGTCAGTCATGTGTCAAGTGGATTTCTTGAAGCAGCAAAAGATCGTGGACCAGTTCTCCAACTAGCTGTACAGGGTGCGCTGCAGTGAGAGGAAATCATGTCACAAAATGTCACTACCATTCTACCAACACATCATCTACTGTCGCGAAGAGAAAATACACTACTTTTTCTCTCTCTTGATATATATTTTTTTCTTTACTTGTTCATTCCGCCGCCAACCTAAGAGAATAGAATAGAATAGCCAAACCAGATGCTTGGTTGATATTTCGCATGCAAATCACGTCTTCTATATTTTCCATATCTGTATCATTACTTTGCCTTGGCAGTATCCTATATTTTATAAAAATGTATATTTTCTATGCTTTACTATCTATTAAACAGAAAAAAGGAGGTTATTTTTTAGAGAGAGAGAGAGAGAGAGAGAGAGAGAGAGAGAGAGGGGGGATAAAGATAATAAAAAGGTCCCAAAAAAAATAAAGAGAGAGAGAGAGAGTGAAAAAAATCATTGTAAAAGAAAAGTTAAATGCAATTATAAAACAAAGTTTTCTAAAGCACTGGATAACAAGGTAGCTTTCAGTTTAAGAAAGTTAGTTTGTAAGAAAACTCATTCTTTGGTGACATTTATTGGCCTTACAGAAGAACACCTGATACCCCAACATTATAATGGCAGCAAGGCGGAATGCCAGGCAGCCGCCTCTATGGTAGGCAGGCAGGACAAAAAAAAAAAAAAAGTGAAACGTTCCCGTTCCAAGCGTGCGGGGCGAGCGATACGAAAAGAGGCGGACGTCAATATTTTCAAGTCGCCTGCTAAACGTTTTATAAAATAAAATAAGAAAAGAGTAAGAAAAGAAAAAGAAGAATAAAAAAAGCTGCTCTTCTTCTTCTTTCTTTGTATATTCAAGCTTTAACTTGCAAATAAAAAGCCATAAATTTAAACTATTTTATTTAGCCACACCATACTAGTACATAAAATACGTTATATATAACTTTATTTATTTTATTATTATATATTATAGGTTTAAATTTTCATGTCAAAATATTTTTATTTTCAAAGATAAATATCATTTTTTTTTTCTTCACAATACATTTTAAAACTGAGACATAATATATCATAATTAATCGTTTTTAAATATCTTATCGATAAATATTTTAAAACTAAATTTTCCCTTATTGTGTTCTCGTGCTACATTTTTTACCGTATAGTCCATCAAGACAATGTCTGACTTACGTTTATAATAGAAACTGTACACATGGGCCAACCACAGCCTAGATACTTCGCACTGAATTCACCATGACAGCATATAAAAACCGTAAAAACGTCTAGGCAATCTTGGCAGTGCAACTACATCCATCATGTACTTTCCGAATGCTGGACGTCATCATGGAATGCATGTAAACACTCCTCGTGCAACATGTTGCGTTCTCATACTTCACGTGTACACACGCACCTAGCAGTGGCTCAAAGCTGTGCTAATTGAGGAGGAAAGAGTTAAGAGTCTGCTGCTTTAACCACTCAGCGGTCATACTCAGCTTAAAAAAAATAATAATAAAGACGTCCCACATTTTTATATCTCTTGAAATTAAATTTAGAAATTTTCAATTAAAAAAAGTAAACTGAAAATATTCAATCTATAAGTCCATGAGAAAAAAATGTTTTGCATATCTGTGACTGAAATGAAATTTAATAATGTACATATATCTGGATATTTTTTTTAATGTACATTGTTATAATAATACGTAACATATTATACGTAAGAGTCAGTTACTGTTTGTTAGAAAATAACAACTTGGATACGTTACAAGGAAATGTAAAGTAACAAGATCATTGAGTTTAATGCAAGCTTTTTATTTTTCTTCGTTCTTTTCATATTGTCGTTACTAATATAGCAAAAGGATGTAACAGTAAATAAAAAAGTTTCTTTCTAAATATTTACTGTACTGATACTGATTCATTTTATTACAACAACAACAAAAAAAGTAAAAGTTCTTATTTTTATTCTAACTAAAAATTGAATACAAGAATTTATATGTATATTCAACATGAATCGTTATATATATATATATATATATATATATATATATATATATATATATATATATATATATATATATATATATATATATATATATATATATAAATAGGATTCATAATTGTTTATCTAATTGTATTTTAATTTAAAGGAACCGTCAATATGCCTACAATATTAAACACAAAAAAGGATTTTCAAAAATACAATTCTTTTATCCAAGAACCTTATTTTGACGCCTTACCCGTATAATCAAATTTTCAGATTATGCAACCCGCACAACTTTTTCTATTGAATGTGAACAATCCTGACGTCAGAAATGTTCAAAATTTGTGCATTTTTCCTACTTTACAACTTTTTCGCGCTCTTTTGCGGGGTTACATTTGAGTCATAGTAAAAATTGAATATGCTTTTGGGTGTCCCATTTGGTGTGCAGTGAATTAAAAGGGCATGTTGTTAGGCCTGGACAGTCACTTTAAGCTGTACTTGAAGCTAAATATTTTCTACAAAAATAGCAAATTCATCAGAGACTACTCAATGCTTATTAAATCGTGATTCTTTAACTTTTCTTCATTTCTCCTTATAATAGTCCTACTATTAATGTACATAAAATGCGCAATTTACTGTGCTTTTTTTTTACAATAAGTGAAACATAACTTCTAACAATTTTTCATTTTTTATTCTCTTTGATAAAAAAAAAAGCATTTTGTTTTAATAATATGAGAACAGAGAGAACCAAAAAGAATGAATCATAAATAATAGAGCTTTTTATACGAACTAAAAGATTTTCTTCTTGAAGTAAAATAATGTTACACTTTCATTTTTCTGCTTAGTTGTGAAGTTAATCAGTATTCTGGATAGAGTTCGTCACGCCTCACGCACTCCTCCTCCTTCTTCCCCCCCCCCCCCTCTCTTTCTACTCATGCCGTGGATTGCAAGAATGAGTATGTGCCACTTGAAAGATATACTTCAACGTCACCAATACAACCCTGCTTGGCTCACTCGCTACCAATGGATATTCTATCGACACTCAAGTGCCGCACGACGAGCCTAGCATGCCGAACTGCTTACCACCCTCAAAATTATTGTACGAAAGAGAGAGAGAGAGAGAGAGGTTATAAAAAATACTGATCGTAAAAATATATATATCATATCTTAAAAAATATTTTATTTAATTTTATTTTAACATAGAATGGTTTTGAATGTTAATATTTTTTCCGTATAAAAAAAAGAGTTTATTATATAAAATAGATTTATGATGTTATAAAAATTTCAATGATTTAAGAATCAGATTCAATTATTATAAAATGTATAATAAAATGGGGGAAATTTTTAATATGGTAATAAAAAATATGATGTTTTTAAATAATTAGTATTATATTTATAAATGTGTGCATTTGATTATTATTATTATAATGTTTTCATTTTATACTTCTGCAAAGAGTTGCTATTACCTGTTTCTTGGGACATCGTCATCTGTTTGTATTTTGCATGAATACAGTGATTCTCTCTCTCTCTCTCTCTCTCTCTCTCCAGTGCAAGGCACAGCTGTGCCACTAGTTTTCGCTCCTAGCATGACGGCTCTCACTAAACCTTTTGCTCGCTATTTTCCTCACAAAACGAGCTAATATGAATACTATCTGCTACAATAATAAAAAAAGCACAGGAAAAAAGTTCTTTAGAAAATAGAATATGAATATTAAATATAATTAGATCAACTACTTTTTTATATAATGATAAAAAAAACTTTACAATGATATAAAAAAATAAATTTTATTAATTAAATGGCTTTTATAGTGATGTAGATATTATAATTAAAAAGCTGTTTTAGAGATTCTTTTTACTAACATTTTTTTTTATCGAAATAAATATCCTATCAACATTTCAGAATTAAATGCATTTAAAACTATTTTTTTTATTTTCATTGTTATAAAACTTGTTCGTCTAATTAATAATTATTAATAAACATTTTTTTACTTCAGTAATTATATTTAGTTATAAGTTATAAATTAAATGTAAAAAAAAATTAAAGTTAAAATAGTATAAAATAATTTTCGCTAGTGGTCATAGCTTTGCAATTAAAAATGTTCACCATAGTTTTTGTCGATACGTAATTCAATCTGTTGAAATTTCTATAGAAAGTGAAAATAAGTTACTTAAAATAACTTATCTTATCTTCATAGAAAATGTGTCAAATAATTTTGTATTTAAATAAAATATATTGACTTTTTTTTTCTTGCGAATAAAAATTTACAAGCTTTAAAATTTTCTGAATTCTAGAAATTACTTTGAAATAAATGATAAAATAAAAATGCACTCATATTTTTTACGTATAAGAAGTGCTAATTTATGAAAAGTTTCTATCTTTGTAATATTCACCTGAATTAGATACGAGAGAGTAAGATTTGTTATGAAATTTAATGAAATTTGTCCAGATTAATTGAAACATTGCTGCCTGACATGTAATATAACACGCCGTCTAAAATTACGTTACTTTTAAAACTCGCCTATATATTCACAAAGCTCCAAGAGTATAAGGATTGAAATTATTCAGTGTTTCCTGGCACGCAGCAGTAATATGCCACCGTGACCCACCAGCGCAGCAGCTCTCGCTCATTGCATTAAAGAATCAAGTTATTTGTCCAGAGAGAAACGAAGAAAAATGAATTCCAAACCTGCAAAGAAGGAAATTAAATTTCCTCTGGTTTCAGAACTCTACATTTTTTATACTTAAATTTTTTGTAAGTTTTTTTTACCCCTCTTTATATTCTTTATACTATCACGTCTCTTAAAGTTATCTTTTGGAAATACATAGTTTAATGGGTTATTTTCAAAAGCTTCAACAACTATTTTTCTTTCTTTTTTTATGTCCATACAAAAAAAGCCCCAAAAATTTTCCTTTGTATAAAAATTCATGAAAAAGGTCCATTGAAAACGATTAAAAATTTAGATTTCATCTTCAGTTTGAGACATCTAGTAAGATTTAAATAATTGATAAATTAGAAGAAATTTTTTTTTATATGTAATCAGTTTTTATTTCATTGATAAATTTAGTAACGTAAGTCTTTGACCTGTAACAACGTTTTCCTTCTCAATTATCATTCTTTGTTCTAAATGAATAATGTATGAGTCAAAAATACAAATTATTTATCTTAATAAATCACTTTATTATTATTATTATTAATAAAGATAAAAATAATTGTAAAAAAAAAGATAGACATAAAAGTGACAAAATATAAAGCAGAAAAGTGACGTCATATTGTATAATAAGAAAACTTGATATCTGTTAAATTATAAATCATGTCTCATATTTAATTAACGGTAATCAACACTTGTGTTGGCATCTCTCTCTCTCTCTCTCTCTCTCTCTCTCTCTCTCTCTCTCTCTCTCTCTCTCTCTCTCTCTCTATCTATCTCTCTCGACTGGTTTGTGGCTTTCACTTCTCCCTTTTTGTCACAAGAGATACTCCTCAATTAGTTTATCTTAACAACAACTCTAATTACATTTGACAATGTTTATTTATAATTAAGAATTACACACGAATATTAATTAAATATATTATATTATATATATAAATATGTAACATTTTTATACTTTAGTTTCTCGTACAATTTTCCTAAGAGAAGTTTTTTTTTTTTTTTTTTTTTTTTTTTTTTTGCTATAGTATGGAATTGTAAGATCCATTTATATAGCTCTACATTTGCCAGAGTAAAGGCAGTCTGTTACTGATGTGTCCGGTTATCTCAAGTCATTTGACACGCTCCGCTAATAGGGGTTTGCTCCTACGATCTCTCTCTCTCTCTCTCTCTCTCTCTCTCTCTCTCTCTCTCTCTCTCTCAGATACGTCCTATATAAAAGATAAGAAGATATAAGAACCAAGTACTGATCTGTTTTCAATGTAAAAGAAAATTAATTTACTTAATATTGTTACCTAAATCTTCTCATATAACGCAGAAAAAAATTATGTCATGAAGGAATTTTTTTTATTGATTATTAAAAATCGATTCTTTTTAAAGAGGTTTAAGTTGCACATTTAAGGTTTAAATACTTTCATAATTATTTTATGTTAATAACTGCTACTGAATTGATTTTTTTTTTCAATTTCATGTTGTTATGTTGTATTAGGTTTGTGTAATAAAAAATATATCAATGAATGGCAATAAAAAGAAGTTATTATTGATTTTACTAATGAGCACTGACTAACAAAGCATCATACGTATAGGCAATTATAATAATTACTAAAAATATAGAAAATAATTCTCGCAAAAACAAAAATCCATTTGAAATTTGTGTAATCAAATATATTGTCACGTCACTCTACTATAATGTTTAACTAATCAGCGTCGAAGTTAACTAATTTCATCCCTACAAAAAACTGAAATTACTTGGCGTCTTTTTTCAGAGTCTTAAAAGAAAAACTTCTGAGACAAATTATTTTAATATTAATGTAATGAGAATATTATATCAAATCCCACTAATTTAAATAATTAAATTTGATAATTATTTTAATTAATTTGTTGAATAGATGCTTGAGTGTCAAATAATCTATAATTAATATTACTGACTGAAAATAAAATTCAAAAGAAAAAAAAATCTTGATTCATTGTTGTGGAAAAGAACGGAGATGTTAGAAAAATTTAAATAGTTATATATTTTAGATGCAAAGTGATGTGAATTTGTTAATGACGTGGATAGTGGTCGTCCTAGCGGCTACTGATTTACGGTCTGTGTGGTGGAGAGAGAGAGAGAGAGAGAAAGGCGTTATCGCTTACTGCCAGAGTATATGTTGGGCTCACACTATTTCCTTCTCAAAATGCCCCGTTCCCCTCCTCGTCCTCCTCCTCCTCTTCTCATTTCTCCAATACCTCTCTCTCTCTCTCTCTCTCTCTCTCTCTCTCTCTCTCTCTCTCTCTCTCTCTCTCTCTCTCTCTCTCTCTCTCTCTCTCTCTCTCTCTCTCTCTCTCTTCTCTTTCTCATCTCAGAGGCAATATGTAATAATATAGAGTATCAAAAGCATCCCCCACTTCATTATATTATAACCCAGTAAGAAACAATAAAATAGCCAGTCAGTCAAATAACGTGTGAATGTGACGTTTAAAATGTTACTGAATTATTTTGTATACAGATAACAAAACCATTTCACCAGGTATAATTTATATATGTTATGTATGTATATACATGATATATAATAACATTAAATAAAGTACGGTAGCTTTAAGGATATATCTTTGTATAATCCCATGAATTATATTAAATATTAATACACTTATTGTGATTCAGTATTATATGATTGATAGAACATTGAAATGAAATTTATATAGTAATAACATTTGTCATGAAGGATATATTTTCAAATAGTGATTTAAGTCCATTATTTTTATACTTTGATTTGTGATCCTATGAAATAAATAACAAACTATATTTAATAACTTTAACAATCTACGGTGAGTTAATTTTAATTACCAGCAATAACAATAGTAGCAATATGTAAATAATACTATTTATCGTGAATAAATAAACAGAACTCTCTTTAAAACGTCTACACTTTTAATATATAAGTATAACATTGATCATAATATGGTTAAAATGTAACAGCTTTCAGTTTCTACTATTTGGTACTGTTCTTACCTAGTGATTACAAAAATAATATCTATAGTAAATTTTTTTTAAATTTATAACTTTTATTTAAGGGAGTAGGGGACCGACGTCGGCCATTAGACTCAAACTTCTCACGTCCAAAAATTTTGAAATTTTGCACATTGATACTTCAGCTTGAGACAATTTCAAATATATAAAAATTTTGAGGGGTCACCGTGCATATTAATTTTATATTATTCTTTGAAATTTTAAGCCCATAAGGCTCAATGTTAATTTCAATAATTTTTTTCTTTTTTTCGGGACGGTCAAATATCATGAAATTTTTATCACGGTTAGGTGTAACCCTTAGCTACACAAGGACACCAAATTTTGACCCAAAAGACTTCTAGGTTTTGAGATATAGGGTTGGTACCCTACTCCCTTAAGATCTAAGCAGTTACTTTTTTTTAAAGCATTGCTTTTTTTTTTTTTTTTTTTTTTTTTTTTTTTTTTTTTTTTTTTTTTTTTTTTGCTGCATTATGTATTGCTATAATTTAAGGTACATATTTAAATTTTAACATAATTTGATGTATTAAGTTTTATAAATATTATCGTGTAACATAGTTTTATTACTATTTTTACTAATATAATCAACTCATTTTTTTCTCTTTATTTCTCAATGTATTGTACTATCTGTACAAGTATCTCTAACTAACGTTATATCGTGTTTATTTGTTTTTTTAAAACAATTATTTTTTTTATTGGTAATATATGGGGTGAGGGGTCATTTTTATTCTCAAAAAATTGAACAACTGACCAGTATAATAAGATTTAACCAAACTATCACAAAGTAATGTTAGTTTCATTAATATATTTAAGCAAAGAAACTATCATCTTTATAATAAAAATATATTACGAAAAGAAATGTAGATTCTTAAGAAAACATTTAAAAGGTCACAAAACGTTCCAGAAGTAAGTTAAAAGTTAACTCAGAATGTGTCACGGAATCCAAATATTTCCGTAGGAGGAAAACGTCAAACAGCAACTAGAGGAAAAAAAATACTTCACTCTTATAAAGTTCTAAATTAAAACCATTTTAATTAAACATTAATTAAAAATTTACATTTTTCTACCTTTTAAATGTCGTATAGTTTTAAATTAAAAGTTAAAGTTATTCATTCGATTTTCATTTAAATAAAGCACATAACAAAAAGTATTTCTTAATATATTATATATCATATATATACATATATATATATATATATATATATATATATATATATATATATATATATATATATATTTTATATATAATTAAAAGCAATGTATAGTGAGTAATAATCTAAAAACTTTTCTTTTTAATGTTGGTCTTTTTTGTTGTCTTTATTTTGATAATAATAGCAAGAATGTTCAATGCAAGCAATATTTTCATTGAGAGAATATCAGGTAAAAGAGGTACTTTGCTTCTGCTGCCTTGTATTAGATGCTAAGAGCATGAGAGAGAGAGAGAGAGAGAGAGAGAGAGAGAGAGAGAGAGAGAGAGAGAGAGAGAGAGAGAGAGAGAGAGAGAGAGAGAGAGAGAGAGAGAGAGAGAGAGAGAGAGAGAGAGAGAGAGAGAGAGAGAGAGCTAACTTTGCTTGGAGTGAAATTCTCTTTAATTACTCCTTACAAAACTTTCATCATTCCTAAGTA
>OX439131.1:5722578-5895768 GCA_949318235.1 Ecdyonurus torrentis | reverse complement strand
TAAGTAATTCAAGCATAAACTGATTTTATTCCATACATCATTTAACGTAAACTATGTACTATATAATATGTTGCAAAATATATTATTATATATATTTTAAAATTTACACAAAAAGACGTCTATACATGTACATAAGAAACTGAAACAATAAAGTGTATTTTCTTTATTTAAAGCTACACTTACTTAAAGTTGACAAACTCAATATATTTCATGTACAGACACTGCGTTATAAAATTTTATTTACTCTTGCTTTATGGAAATGTCATTCATTACATTCATGTGGAGTACGTTACGTAACTTAAATTTTAAATTAATGCACTTTATTGCCATAAGTTAATAAGAATTCAATTTTAGAAAGTTGGTTGTGTTTCTACATGCATTACATAATAGTTAGCATTGCTCACATTTGATTTAAGAAAGTAAGAAATAATTGTTATTCACCCACATTTCTTAAAAGGTTCTAAAATATACAAAACTTGAAGTTATTATTTTAATATCAGTACGTTCTAATTTTTTTTATATACAATATTGTAACGTGTAAGGAAAACTTATGAATTAACTAAGATTTTAACATTTATAATTGATATTTTAAATTCGTCAGTTTTTCTGCATTATATTTCTTATCTTTTAAATTTCTATACTTAAAGGTTTTCAATCTGCACATAAAAGAGATTTTTTATTTTGTCATTTATTTTTCCTTGTCTTCTAAAAATGTCTTGGTTTAAAATGTTATAAAATTTATATAAGTAAATTTGTTTTTATATGTTTTTACATAAATACAATAAAAAATTTCAGGATTTTGTTAAACAAGAAAAAGGTATTATTTAATTAGTATAAAATGCTAGATAACTCTATTGATATTAAGCAAGTTCGAACTTGTCCTAATAAATTTTATTACATGATCCTATTGGATTAGTATTTAAAACGTAGTTTAATGAATAGAAAATTGTATTAGGGTTTGGTCTTTGATGTAGAAATTGGATTACGTTCGTGGCTGTCACCTCCATATTGAAACTGATGATATAACGCTAACACTCGACCAGCAAACGTTCAGCTAGTTGCATACTCACTAGGGGCTTTTTATTAGACCACAAAAATTCAACCGCATTTTGATATTTCAATTATTAACAAAATGTGTGTAATTATACCAAAAGGGATTTAATTTGTATTATTGTATTGCATTGATTACTAAAATATTTCAGTTAAATTTTAGTAAACCGCAATCAATTTTTAATAAAAAAAAAGAATACACAATGAAATTATTTTTGGCTCATTATATTTCATTTTCTTCAAATTCAAATTAAAAAATGTTATTTTATTATAAATTTTTATTATTATTATTCTCTTTTTTTTAAGCAACTAAAATATTTTAAAATTTCCTTGCATAATGTGATTATTGATATTACACGGACTAAACTAAACACGTAACTAATAATTATACTAGCTCAGTGCAGCAACATTTATGCATAGCATCATAATTAATACTGTATTGCAAAGCGATCATACTACATAACATAATAGTTAAAGGCGTAGAACACGTTGAACAAAAGACACGCTTAATATCCTAACATACCTAAATATCAACGTACGTATGTCAACGATTTCTAATTTATTTTCCATTCACGAAATGGCAGCTGCGGATTTATGACGTCACAGCTTGTCTGTTTCCACGAGCGTGGACTAGTAAGCTGTGACGTCACAAACCCACAGCTACCATTTTGTGAATGGAAAATAAATAAGAAACGAATGATTAAATATTTTAACAATACATTCTTAATAATATGAATTATGATGACTGATACTATTATGAAATATATTGTATTCCTGCATAAATATATTTTGTAATCAATATGTACCACTTGGTATTATGATCAATTCCATCCAAAGCAACGTTGATATTTAGGTATGTTAGGATATTAGACATGTTTTTTGTTCAAGGTGATCTACGCCTTGTTCTATGTTCAGCATAATTACTCTTATTATTCCATAATTGCAACATTTGTGCTCTAAAAATAGTTATTATTCAATGTAACATTAAATTATGAAATTTATTTTTTCCGTCTAGAGAAATGATTATTAGATTACATTTATAAGCAAATACTTTTCCCTTATGTTGTACAATAATTTAATTTTCAACTACACACGAAAAAAAATCAATTAATCTATGTTATAGGATATACATGTTACTAATTTTGGATAACATAAATCATTATGCTACGTAAATATAACTGTTATTGTTTTTTACACACTCGGAAAAAATTATCTAAAGAGTTACTATTTAGACTTTTTTAATAATAAATTCGTTTATACACAAAGGTTTTTAAGATCAAAAGAGCTAACTATTTACCGCTGAAGAAATTACGTTTGTACTAACGAGTTGCCGATTAAACTTTTTTCAAACAATTTATTGGTTTGTACTGAAGAGTTACATCTATGCAGCTGAATAATTTCTTAAAATTATGTTTTCCGTGCATCGCTATAGAATAAAACATAAATTATACAATTAAGATTATATGATTACGTGAAGTTGTCTATTAAGCTAGCGTAATTATTACGCATTTATTTTGGTCCGTGTAGTTATATTTGATATTATAATATGAATTATCCTGTGTATATCACAAGTTACAAGTAATATCTCAGCGTTTTTATATTCTTTTATAAATATTTGATTGAAATTGTATGGCAAAAATAATATTTAAGCTGACAAATACGTATAATCTCAGTAATGTCAGAGGACCACGTAATAAAATCCATTCATCATTGTTATACGTATCATACCTTCATTATTCTTAATAATTTTCATATGATTAAAAATGAAGACAAAATATTTATTTCTGATAAAATTGCTAGTATCGCAGTAAATTATTGTAATTCATCTTATAGTTAGGCCACAATTGAAAATTTTCAGCAAATAATCTAAAATATAAAGCCCACTCCCACAACTAGGTCTTCTCCTGGGCGGTGAAGGTTTGAACCCCCGGCTATGGATCCGAGATCTATGTACCGCTCATTTATTCCCCATTTATTGCTATTACTATTTTAGATAATTTCATTATGAATTTTCTGTTTTCAGGGCAATATATCGTGCAGGATCCCGAGCCCGAATTTCTGGCACCTCTCGAGAACCACACCGTGCCTCAGGGTCGAGATCTGTCCTTCACTTGCGTCGTCAATCATCTCAGTGGATACAAGGTAAAGTTTTGCAGACTGAATGTCACGGTGAATGAAAATAGTTCACGATGTCATAGAAATATAGTGAGAAACGTTGAGAACTTTAGGCGCTCAAAAAGTTTGAACCAATGTTGAGGATGGTAAATTAGGTTTAAGTAAGCTCAATTAGTTCAAAGATTAATATATATTCCTCGTATACGTTGTCAAAGAGAGGAAGCATGAATATCGGTCCAAAGGAAAAGTTATTGTATTGAATTTTTAAAAATTAAAACATCTTCGGTAAAATTAGAATAAACGGCAAAATTCAAAAAACGAACATATGAATTTTTCTTTATTTAAAATAGATAATAAAAAAATCAGAAATTCTATAATGCAAATAACTGAACAATTATTTTTTTGCATATCACGAAATAAATGTTTAAAAGTGCTAAAAAAAATAGTTTAATACAATTTAAAAATTATCTCAGTATTATTTTTTTTACACACACACACTCACACACACACACATAGCTACCACGCTACTGCAGTTTAATTAAAAATTGTGTTTTCACGCTTTTAAATTAAAATAATGAAATTATACATAATATTATATATTCTTTGTTTATACAAAATACATTTTAAATTATCTAAATTTTTTCAGCATTCTTATTTAAATTCTTCTCGTTCCAGCTGCATTCTAATTTTTTTCTTTTAGCATATTGTTTTCTTAAATAAACATTTACAAAAGAAAGGGAGACAAAGAAAGAAAAAAAAAGACTACGAACGAAATATGAATCTCTTTCTGTTTTTATATTTGTTATTTGAATTCTCTTTAAATCTCTTGAGTGACCGAAAACAAAAATGAAAAAACAAGTTTCAAATGAAAAAGTTATCAAAAAAGTGAAATAAAAAACTTAAAAATAAAGAACACACTAACTTATATTGGGAGGTTAAATTTAGAGGTCTTAAAACAAAATAAAATACAAGATGGAAGAATAATATTAAAGTTTGTCAATAGAGATGTTGTTTCAGAGCTTCACTTTTTTATTACTTATTTTTTTCTTTTCTTTTTTTCTTTCTCGTGGGACAAATAACGAAAGATGTGTACAAATACTTCCATAGTGGCTTTCTGTCCTTTTGTTTATTTTGACTTTTTTTTTCTCTCTTTTTCGTTCTTGCTTTTCTAACACTATATACTATTGTATCGAAGATAGACAGTGAGCATGAGAGAGAGAGAGAGAGAGAGAGAGAGAGAGAGAGAGAGAGAGAGAGAGAGAGAGAGAGAAAGTCGGGTGGGCGGAAATTGAAGGTAACACAAGAGGAGCTTTCAGCTTCATCAAATAACGTCTCTCTTATTTCGTCTAGCTGAGAAGAAATCTAAGAAACATCTTCATTATTTTGTCATTTACACATGTCTAACAGTAAAGCAAAACTCGAAATTCGATTCTCAAAATACGTTGTAAAAGATCAGAAGCATGCGACGGTTTTAGATAATATATAGTACAATCTGTACTTTATTATTGAAATTTAAATTATTTAATTTATTGAGCAACAGAACAAGTCTTCAAGTGTTAAAAATAAAAATAACATAACAATCAAATGAATACATTATAATTATCTAACATTCAAATTAATGATTATTTTTCTAACTAAACAAATATTTGTTTCTTTTGGTATTGTCGTTGCTTGTGCTTAAAAATTGTATTTATTGGTTTTATTTTTTACTAACATCAATTGTATTTACTATACGTAACCTCTGCCAACAGATTTAAACAAAAAATTAGCATTAATTTTGATTTTTGTGCATAAGTTGTAAATTTTTCTATTACAAGATCAACGCTTTTTGTAAGTTACTAAGAACTGTTTTATTTTTATTTTTTAATCTTTGCTTTTTTATTTCAATAAAATATATAATATGTTTATCAATTTGAATGAGTAATTAATTTAATAATAATATTAATTAATTATATTTATTTGTTGAGCATAATAAACAATAAACATTAGTATTGTCAAAAGAATTAATTTAATTTTTGATAAATGTAAACATTTTTGTTTGACAAGTGGTTTGAACCATAATTACAAACAAGGGCAGTCAGATAATTTTTGTCAGCTAACTTATTATTATAATTTGATCCAAATAATTACATAAAAATATTATTTTCTGATCATCGTCACAATAGTAAATAATGTTGCAAGTAATATAATTTAAAATCAATAATAGTAACAAGTTGAGAAACACTAAAGACAGACAATAAAAATTGGTTTAATCATAACATACGTGTTTTGTCATACTCTTTGCTATACAATATAATTAGAACAATCAGAAAAAAAGTTAAAACATTTTACAGCGCCGCTTTTTCTTTTCTCTCACTGTCAATATCTTATTTCAGTTTACATAAAAACTCTAAGTTATTGAGTAAATTTCTATATTCAAATATTTCCTTTATATAAAATACATAAAACAGTCACCCCAGTTTTTAAAATTATTTATATATGATGCGATACGAACATGTGTTATAAATTTTATTACGATATTTTTAAAGTAAATGGTTCTATGGATTACACAAGAAAATAATGATACACGGAAATAATTACTACCAATGGCAGGTACGTGAATCCTGTATTTTGAAATAGGTATACACTTGAATTTGGAATAGGTAGTTATAAACTACAATACCACTTAATCTATAAGTGATTCAAACCTTTATTGTTGCACAGTGCACCTGCATTAGGTATTATTGTAGTATAATAATACCTATGTTTTAGGTTATATGTCTAATTTTTTGGCGTGTAATAATCGCTGGGATATAGAATCTCTAAATTGTAATAGTTAAATATTATTCTGGAAAAAGTATGGATAAACTACAATATTACAAAATTCAGGTAAAATACAACGTATAGTTGTGGTATATTTTACCTGATCCAGATTAATATTATTGCAATTTACTGAAATTATGTCCCTGCGATTAGTATTAGTTTTTTTTCCGTGTAAATAGTACGTTGACTGTCTCTTGTTTTTATTGTAGTTTATATTTTAGAATTTTCTATTTTCCCTTAACTACCAAAGCTTGAAATTGTTATTCTCACAACTAGAACTAGAACAAGAGCTATTTTTCTATCATTTATACATCATTTTATGACTCATAATGAGAATAAAATTATAGTATATATATAACAGAAGAAGTATCGCTTATATACAATATTGGAAAAGGAAAAAGTTTATGAAATAAAGTTAAAAGAAACATATAAGAATACAAGTAGGAAAAAAAAAGTGTTCGACTTTGAGAATAACGTTTTTATTGGATATTGTTCATTGAAGTGTGACACCCTCGCTATAAAACAAATTTACGAGAAAAAAAGAAACTATTTTTTATATCATACAAAAAAAAAGTCGACGATCGTTCAGTATACGTTTAAAAAACTTGAAGCGCTCAATTCAATATATTAATATATATTTCTATTTTTATACATTAAATTTTAGGACATTAAATATATTCTAAAGTTATTAAGTAAATTTAATGAACTTCTTAAGTTAATAATAATATCAATTTTTTTTAAGCATCTTTGATATTTTAATTGGTTTTATTTAATGTTGAAATATATTTGTCAAAATGGTCAACGTAAGGTATGTATGGAACAAAACAAAAAAATTGTTCCGAGAATCGTATGCGATTTAAACTGATAGGAGATTTTACAACACTTGTTTACTGTCCGATTGTGTATTTAAACTATAATATAACTGAGGAATGTCCTAGAATGTTTTACATATTCAAAGATATTCTTAATGTTTAGAATAAAGGAAATTTAATCCTTTTGTGTCATTTTACAGTACTTTCATGTATATACAAAATAATTATAGTAAATATAATAAATTTTATCATACTCATAACAATAATTAAATTTTCATAATTACGTCAAAGTTATAATGAATTTCGTTATTACTATTTAAATTTAAGTTAATCAAAATATATATTTATGTATTTCTCTTTAAATTATTAATACAATAATAATAAATAATTTAATAATTCAATTAAAAAAGTGACTTATTAAATTTAAGAGAATAATGAAATATAAAAATTTGTATAAATAAAAAACCTCTAATCTGTACATACAGTCTGGAAGAGAAAGAGAGAATAAAAAAGTATATAAGTTTATTATCTAATAAAAACAACAATAAAAAAGCAAGCTTAGCTTTTATAAATATAAAAAAAATATAAGAATGAGAAAGAAAAGAATAATTCCCTCATGTGCCTTTACGTGGCTACATCAAAACAGACACATAGTGAAGAGAAAGAGAGAGAGAGAGAGAGAGAGAAAAAAAAGATTTCATGGAGGCGAAAGAGCGACTCGACAATCCTATCAAGTACGGCGAGTGAGCATCGTACGGGATAACGCAGGTTTCCAATCCTTGTTCCTGAATCTCTCTCTCTCTCTCTCTCTCTCTCTCTTACTTTTGTTCATTCTTTCTCTCTTTTTAACGTGTGTTTTCAATCCATACTTACAGTTACTGGTCCATCTCTCTCTGCTCTCTCTGCTCTCTCTCTCTCTCTCTCTCTCTCTCTCTCTCTCTCTCTCTCTCTCTCTCTCTCTCTCTCTCTCTCTCTCTCTCTCTCTCTCTCCGTTCTACATACAAGGAGACAAGTCCTTCATATATGCCACCCTCTCTCTCTCTCTCTCTCTCTCTTTCTCTCTCGGTGTTACTAGTGACAAATGGATGCCGGCAACCTGCTGTTGCTGCTGATGCTTCAGGCTTACAAGCTCTTGAGCTCCACTATAGCAAAAGCGAGCATTCTCTCGTTCTGATTTCTGACTCTCTCTCTCTCTCTCTCTCTCTCTCCTGCAATGCAGAATACACTTTTTATACACATCTTCTTTCTCTTTAATATGATCGCCTCTGGAGAAGATTATAATATTATTTTATTTTTACTTTAATATCCGTATTATATATTTTTTTTCCGTTCTTCATAATAATATAAGACTTAACTATGTGGTGGAAAAAACGTATTCACAATCGTTTTCTTTACAATTACCACTTTTTTTCTCTTTCTCTCTCGTGCTATATTACTAACGATTGATACTTTAATATTATTATTTTGAAATGGAATCTTAAGAATTTCTATTTGTAAGAAAATAATATCTTTTATACAGCGTCTTCACATAGGCATCAAAGTATCGTTAGAGAAAAGAGGGTATATTTTAGGGTAGAAGGGGTTAAATGTAAGAAGTTTGAGGGAGAGTGGGTTATAGACCATTACAAGTAAAGACGAGTCTTCTGCTTTCTCTTTTTGAGTTTGGCACTTGTCGAGTGTCTTCTACCATATACAAGTGAAGAAGCCGTCTTTTTGTTCACAAGGGAGCAATTAAAACTGGCTTCATGGCTACTACATATAGGCGAACGAACGAACGGCATGTGACTCTGTTACTGTCTTCATTGTTTTTCCCTTCTATTTCTACATCCCCCACTCCCCCCACCCCATTTTTTTTCTTTTCGCAACTATCTTTAATACAAAGATTACTATAATGAATAACAAAATTACATCATTTAAGTCACTTTTTAAATTCGTTAAATGGTTTAGAAAATGAACTTCTCTTTATATATTATATATAATTTTAGTATAATATATTATTACGTATATATAAAAATTATAGTTAAAAGAGATTTAATGTCTTATTTAATTTAAACCATAAATATTTTAAGTTTATAATAATTATTTTTATATGTTAAGTAATTAATATTTTAATTATTAAATTTTGTAGACTGGCACCTGATGTTAACTGATGTAGATAAAGTTTATTACAATTATATACATTACACCGAGAGGTATAATTAAATTAATTACCCAGAAATAATTTGGTAAATATTCACATTTTAACCTAGAAAATATACGTATGCATATAGCTAGAGAATGTAGGCTGGCGTGACAAAATTTTAATCGAGCGAGAAATCGAGTGTGTGAGAGTAAGATTTAATTTAAATTTTATTTATATATAATGTTTATTTTTAATTTTTTTCACATTGTTTCAGTATTTTAAGAATATTTAAAAAAAAAAAAAAGGAAGCTAAGTTTAAATAATAATAGAATTCAGATTAAATTAGTTTCACAGTAATTAACAGTTGATGCTAATGATGTATAACCTGAACTACCTTAACGTGTAACTGAACCTTCTTTGAATTTACAGACTCTATGGATTACCAAAAAAAAAATCTGTGAATTATTAAATATTAATTTTAAATGTTTTTTATTCATTTCCTGTTTAATACAATTTTGCAATCCATTTTTTTTTTTTTTTTTTTTTTTTTTGAATGTAGATTCTCCTTTTAAAACTTCGATCTGTTAATGAAATTACCTCTTATAAAAGTGTAGTCTGTAAAATCAAAATTGTTTTATCGTATGGTGAGCGCAAGCTATCACAACAACAACAAAAGTACGTACAATAATACCAGTCGTGCTAACATTGTGATTGAGTCGGTCTCATTTGATCAAAAAAGTTGACCCACGAGTAAGCTCAGGTTCAGAGGTGACTTTTCAGACCTAACTATTATTTAATCTTACGTTATTGAAAAGATTCCTTTAAAAATTACTAAAGAAGTAAGAATTTGTTGAACTTGCTTTAGAAAATATTTCATTACTGCAAATTTGATGATTAAATTAAATTTATTTTTCTTTAATAAAACAATAAAGAAACATTTTGATTTATTAAGTTTTTATAATCACAAAAATTCTCTAGACTTTAACTTCTGTAGCTCTTACAGATTTATAAATAAATAATGTACGTAATAAGAATAAGAAATAAAACATAAATAAGATTTGTTTTATTGACCCAGGCAGTTTATAGTAACAAATCTTACTTGTAATAATTTTAAAAGAATTTTTTTTATCTTTTTAAAAGAGTTATGTAAAAAAAGAAGTTGTTAAAGCTATAAAAAAATATTGTTAGTCTTTATTGAATTATAACGTAACGTAGTTTTAAAAAAAAACTAGTTTTCATAGCAAAGCTTAAATGAAACATTCTTCTTATCCATTTAAATTTTTTTGTTATTATTTTGCTTCCGTAGAATGTAATATGCAGTTAGATGCACAGAGTCAAAGTTTCTAAAGCAAATTACATTGAACGTGCTCATCACTTCTCCTTCTATGTTAAAATTCTTTATTAAAATATATCTCAGAACAAAACAGATGCTTGACTTTTTTTTTTTTTTTTTTTTCTAAATTATTTTCTCATGCAAAAGTTAATGCAAATTTACTTTCATCAAAATAAATATTTTATCGTAAATTATATTATTTAAATATATTACATAAATTTACAATGTTCATTATTTTACTTTATGACGATAAAATCTCTCGTATATTTGAGCTTATAATATATTATAGTTATCTTAATAAAAAATAATAAAACTTACAGGAATTATCAGGTCAATATTATAAATGTTAAGAATTTCTTAGAGACGTTAAAAATAGTATATCGTTTTAAAATATTGTGCAAAGTTTATTAAAATCAAAAGAATATTAAAATAATTTTAATGATAATAGCATAATTGATACAGAAAATGTAATAGAAATTATTAATTATGAGCATTTCTTATATAAATATTAGTCATATTTTAAATATGTAAATAGTATTTTAGGCATTAAATTACATAATATAATTAGAATGCTTAACATTGACGAAACTAATGTAGTGTAAAATTATAATAATGTGTATTTTTTTTGTTAATGTAAACTACCACTGTCAATTTAATAAACAAATTCCGAATTGATTATTTAGTTCGTGACATTTTTGCGTACTACGGTGTGTAGTGAAGATTTATTTTAATTAGATCAACTCCGTTTTATAAAATGATGCAATTTGTTTTTAACTTTTTCTTGCATTTGAATAAAAATAAGGCATAGTTAAAGTTTTGTGCTATGTATAATATTTTGACTACTTTCTTTATTTCAATCTAATATGCAAACCTAAAGTTATTTATTGATTTTTTTTAACGATAATTGGGTATATCATACTGCAATATGACAAATATTAAAAATTATTATTATTATACAGTAAAAAGAAATAATTATCGGAATATTCAATGACAGTAACTTTATAAAATTCCATTTTCAGAAGTTCCTTAGAAAAACAAATTAACCCTCAAATATAATGCTCAAAATTTTGATACATGTATGTATAAATTTCGTAATATTTTTCAATTCAATTTTTTCAATTCAATTCAACTCAAAATTTCAACGTTAGAAAAATTACATAAAATTCTATTTAATTTAATAATTAAATTTGAATACAAATATATTTATGTATGTATGTAATCAAAGAACAGTTTCTGTCGTAACTATGAACTGCCATTAAAAAAAATCATGAAATATAAATTCAGTTCTCGTACTGTCATACATGGACAATAATAAACACGTAATAATTCTGCTAGCTCATTTTCAGCACAAATTGTTCAATACAACAATAATTTATACTATACTGCATAATAATTATGTTACAAAGCATAAATATTATATTGTACATCATAATGATTTATATTGTTCTAAATTAGCATCATTTATCCAATAAGGACATAAATACAGCATAAATTTCGTAATTTATTCTTTCCATGTAGAAATTTTGCTGGTATGTACTCCTTGAGATAATATACTGAATTGTGTATGTTTTTGTGTTGCACAGGTTGCCTGGCTGAAGGCAGACACTAAAGCAATCCTCGGTATCCATAACCACATGGTATCACACGAACCTCGTTTCTCCGTCACCCACAACGGACACAACACGTGGAAACTTCACATTGAGAATGTTCAACGTAAAGACTCGGGGGCTTACATGTGTCAAATCAACACCGACCCCATGCGCAATCAGGTAAGTGCACTCACAGTGTGTCCCTCTCTTGTTAATCAAAGCACTGGCTGGTATATAACTTTAATATACTTTAGTCTTTCATGAATATCACCTCAAAACTAATATCTGATGTACGTTTTCTATAAATAACTTTAGGGTAAACTTAATGTTGTTTAAGACTTGGAAATCTTAGTTTTCAATATGACGAAGAAATTAACTAAATATATTATACAGTTACTCAAATATACTGGCATTTAAGCTTTATATCTTATCTGTTTTAGATGTTAAAATGAACTATTTTGTCCATGATAAAAAAATTGGATTATAAAAGTTTAAAAAATTTATATGTTAAAGTTTAAGTTATCCGCACACATGAAATCAGAAATTTAATAAATTTATAAATGTTAATTATTTATATAAAGTAATGTGTATACGTATAAATTATATTTGCAAATTTTATTTATTATATGTTTTTAACATTTCTAAGCTTTTAAATTTAAGAGCTATTTTCAACGAAGTACATAAATTAAACACTTTGAATCTCCGCTTCTTTCCCCCTCTTCGTTTTAGTGGATAAGGAAGAAATGCGATTTATATTTGGTAGAAAATGAAAACAAAACGTTAATATTTATTTAGTCTCTCTCTCTCTCTCTCTCTCTCTCTCTCGCTCTCTCATCGTACTCCCGCCTTCATTCATTCATTAAATTGTGTCTTTCATTAAACCACAGCTAAATTTACACAGTTCTTAAGCTGCCTTGTTTAAAACGAATAAACAATAAACTTTTATTTACATTGTTCTGAAAAATAATATTCTCTCTCAATTAATTTGAAGACAAAATACATTGAAATCAAAACAATGCATATATACATAAGTAATAATTATTCTTAAAGACATTCAATTTCATAAAGTTATATATTTTATTATATTATAATATCTTAGTAGAATGCATATTACCTGCATGTGGCACTTTCTATTATCATAATAATAACAAATATGTATAGTATAATACTACAGCCAGCAATGTGATTTCGTTCATTTCTTTTTCTCTCTCTTCTCTCTCACAGTCATACTTTAGATTACAGTCGTAAAATATAACAAAACGTTTATACTGCTTGGGAAGTATAAAAGTATCATACGTTAAATAATATGTAAAGTATATTTTAATATTTATATTATACATATATTATTTTATATATATATATATATATATATATATATATATATATATATATATATATATATATATATATATATATATATATATATATATAAATATATACAGATTTGAAATATGTAACTTAATTAAAATTACTTCAGCTGTAAAAAAAGTTTCAATCTTCAATTTATCAACCATAAATTTTAATTATCTAATTCTTATAACTACGTTGTTGTTGTTATTGTTGTTGTTGTTGTTGTTGTAACATACACACATGCGGGTTTTGTGTACATATTACTGTATTTTAATAGCAATTGAATGCTATTTTAAATCATTTTTCATATTACCTGTTATGATATTTTATAATGAGATGTAAAACTTTCTATTGGCAATTAACATTCTATTGGTTATCTTTTATTTTCTTAACTTTTATCCACGTTAAAAATACAATTATCATTAACATAACGCTCAATAAATCTATAATGTTATTATTAAAGTTTAAGAGTCTGTTTATATATTTTTTGTTATTTTATTCTTTTAAAGGCGTAGAACACCTTGAACAAAAAAGTTGTGTAATATCCTAACAAACCTGAAAACCAACGTTGATTTGGCCGGAGTCATTGATTTCTAATTTATTTTCCATTCACAAAATGACACTGGCGGTCACTGACGTCATAGCTCGCGCGCGTGTACCAGGCAAACTGTGACGTCAGTGACCGCCAGCGGCATTTTGTGCATGGAAAATAAATTAGAAATCAATGACTTCGGCCAAATCAACGTTAATTTTCAGGTTTGTTAGGATACTACACAACTTTTTTGCTCAAGGTGTTCTACGCCTTTAAGGTAAAAAAGGGGGGTAAACCTGTAGCATCGTTATTACTTTTGATTCATGCAGTAAGATAAATCATAAAATTTTCTAAACTTATTCATATCTTATTCACTTGATTTTATAAAAGATTTTTTAAGGAACAAGAAATTTTATTGATCAAGGAAGTTTATAAAGTAACATTGCGTTGTAACAAAAGCGTTAGACTATTTATCAATAGTTGCTACCGCGTATTAGGTCCTCAGATAGAATAAATCAGACAGACAGAGTTTATTTTATTTTTTTAACTTGGTTTATTTTTTAGATTTTTATAAATAATTTTACTAATTTTGAAAATGGATATATTGCACTTCTTACTGACTACCTTGTTATAAGTATTACCAGGAGATTTTTATCATCCCTTCTTGTAATTAAAAAAAAAAAAAAAAAGTGCTCCGAAAAAAATTGCCTTGATTAATTAAATATCAAGCTCTTTCAAAAAAAATGCAATAAAAATTACTTTTTGTGAAGAAATATTTTTAACTGATTACAGACACACTAACGTAATTAAAAATACATTTCTATTCTATGTTTTTATGTTTAATTTGAGATTAGAGAAATTTGACGAGACGCATGAAGTGTGACTTATTATATTGATGTGAGATTACTGTAAGCTACCAATGTTGAATAAAATAAAATAAATAAAAATACATTTTATATTGTCAGCACTTTACAAACGTGCTTCAAAAAATTCAATGATTTGGAATTTTATTATAGGTTGTCATAATTCCTAATAGGCTAATATATCGATTACTATAATGTGTTGCCATTTATATGCTATTTTATACTAAATATTGAGATATATATAAAGTCATATGAACCTTATTGTATAATCTTACAGTGTCATAACATAAAGTTATTATTAGAATTCAGAGCTGATGCTTTTAAGCAAATAACGTAATAATTTTAGCTTCATTAAATACAATGAGTGTATTTCAGTTAAAAGCACTAAACGTTATTACCTTTAATGACTAGATATCATCAAGTTATTATTGTAAATTAAAATTAAACATCACGTTATTATAGTTTACATGCAAATAATGTGCATGGTATTTGTAAGAACATTCTCCACTTAAAGCCATAGACCACATGAAACAACATTTGCTTTTTAATGATTAAACACAAAATGTTATCTCTAAAACTGATGGCAATTTTAACCAGAATTTAAATGTGGCCTCACAAGAGAGTGTAAAAATACTGTGAAGTATGCAATTTGTGAGACAATTCCGATTTTTGACGTCAGAAACAGGCAACAAATGAGCATAAAATGTGGTGTTGGTTGCATAAATTGAAATTTTCTGATCACTGCTACGGCGCTACAGTTGGGTTTTGAGGCAAACTAATATTATTTATGTAAGTCACATCAAGTGTTTTGTGATATAAATGCTTTTGTTTTCTACTGGTCTATCCCTTTAAGTACACACGATTGAGATAACATATTTTACCATTTAAAATTAATCTCTAGTTTTCCTCATAATAATTAAAATGAAAACTTTTAAAATTCAATTAATTTTTGAATGGTAAAATATATTATTCACAATCATGTGTATGCACTGTGTACAGTTAAGGAAAGTATACATTGAAAGAATGGGGTTTATCATTGGGACTTACTAAGCAATCACAGGCGCAGCGGGAAAACGAGGAGCACATCTAATTTTATATCCTTTAGCAATGTAGGACTTCTGTAAGTTTTTTTTAATTGTTTAACAAATTTAAGTAAAGGATACTAAACTCATTTATTACTTAATTTATGCTACTTAAAAGAAATTATGTCACCAAAAATGCCCATTACGACAATGTTTAATAGAGTGAAATCTGCAGTTTTACAAACCAAAAGTCTAAACAAAAAATTGTGTGTAATATTTAATTACTTTCTTGATGTTTTCTTAAGGTATTTTTATTTTAAAATAACTTGTCAAAAATATTTATTTTTTCTATAAGATTTGAAGTAAAAATTGTTGAATGTATAAATTTGTTCTTATTTGAAAAAATAAAGTTAACGTTAAACAATAAAAGCAAGCTAGTAAACAAATTCGCGTGTTTGATTTAAATATGATAAGTACACGTTGACATGGTAGTTTTCAAATTGTTGCCTTAATTTCTTTGTCTTTAGTGATTTGTGTCACCTTATTGACTTGTACAACATTGCACCAACACGCTCATTCTTTTCAATGTCATGTTTTGTGATTATTTGCTATTAATAAAAACTATTAAATTAACTATAGCTTTATATACCTAACAAGATAATAGAGATGGGTTAAGATTCATGAGAAGATGGTAAGGCCTAAATCAGGGAGATTACTCGTAACAGATGATAAAAAAATTATCTCAATTAGTAAATAATAATTCTATTTCAAACAACTTTAAAATCAAAGTTTTGCTTAGATAAAAATTATTACTGGATAATAAATTAGTTCTCTGCTCTATTAAATATAAAAGTTCATTTTAGTTTGTTTTTTTTTTTTTTTTTTTTTTTTTAGTATACTTTACCTATACGATACAAGTCCATTATTAATCTAACAATAAAATAATTGTAACATCACAGTTTCCCTTTCATACGATAAGAAAAATATAAAATAATGATAAATAAATAATATAAAAATGAATTATTTATACTTATTTTGACACAATAATTTATATCAATTTCAAAACTTTCCAAATTTATTTTATATTACACTTTTTTTCTTTTGAAAAAGTCATTAATACAAGTTATGAATTGCTTTATATATTTATTAATATTGATATTTATTTTTAAATTTATAAAAATGATTTAAATGAAACCAATGTGACATTGAGCGATGTTTTAAATACAATTAGATTGTCAATTTTATAAAATAACAGTGGTTCGCATTTTTCTGTCATTTTTAAGTAATGCTAATGAATTAATGCAAAAATTAATGAACTTATTTTGAGAGGTAAAACTTTTCATGTGCACGTACTTTTAATTTGGTTATTGATCTGTCATTCATTTTTCTAAAATACATTACAAATTTTTAACTTCATAATTTTATCTAAAAACAGAACTACTAAAAATTAATTTTCTTTCCGTCGTATCACAAAAATGAAACTCTGAAATTGTGCAAGCTTAATGTGAATTGTTTGCGTATTTTTATTTTTACTTTTTGAAACAATAACAAAAATGATGTTGTTAAAGGTAAAAGTTTTTGTTAGTAAATATTATTTATTTATTTAATAAAGTATCTAATAGCATTGCATGCGTGCTCTCACAGTTTTTAGTTGGACACATTAAACGAGAGAGAAAAGATTTATTTCAGCTTATATACCAATGACGATGGAATTGATATTTGCTCAGAAAGACTAAATAGATCTTGTAGAAATTGTAACTAATAGAGTAAATCCATTACCAAACGTGGCAGCTAAGTGGTGACCAGAGAGAGAGAGAGAGAGAGAGAGAGAGAGAGAGAGAGAGAGAGAGAGAGAGAGAGAGAGAGAGAGAGAGAGAGAGAGAGAGAGAGAGAGAGAGAGAGAGAGAGAGAGAGAGAGAGAGAGAGAGAGAGAGAGAGAAAGAGAGAGAGAGAGAGAGAGAAGGCTCAAGTCTCGGTTTTGTTTGTTTGTTTACCTTGCAGTCAAGGGTCAACCCCAGTTCGTTGTTGTTTGAAGTCAGAATGTTCGCCAAACCATTGACCACTTACACACACATAAAAAGAGGAAAAATAAAATGTGTGTAAAGAAAAGAACAAGAAAGAAAAAAAAAATAAAATCTGTTGTTTACCCGAGTAACAAACAAAAACCAATGAAACGCTTTATTTTATATTATTATACTGTTGGTGTCTCGCAATACTCTTCTTTTTACGTTTTGTTTTGTTTACATATTTTAATGAAATTATTAAAAACTTTTCACTCGTGAAACTTACTTTTAAAGCAACAAAAATAACTTCTTTTTTTTTCCTTTGCCAAAATATACACATTTAATTCTTAATAGTTAAAACATGCTTAAGTTGTATAATAATATATTATGTAAACTAACGATAAAATGTTTAAAAAATTTCATTAAATTATATTATTTAATGTTTTTTATGCCTTTTTATCAAAAATATGAAAAGTTAAAAAAATATGGTTACATTCCATATGTTTTTTTGTATAAGCTGTAAATAATGAAACCACAGTTAGCGTATAATAAAAATATTTTTTATAGCCATGCTTATCATTATACTCACAATGCATGCAAGTGAAATGGAAAGAGAGAGAGAGAGAGAGAGAGAAAGAGAGGAATTTGCATTGCTTTTATTACGCATTAGCATAAGAAGATGAAAAATAAATATTTAAAATTAAAATGTTTATAAAGCAATCAATATCTAAGAAACTATTTCAATGTGATAACTTTTGTATTTATAATTTTCAGTGTCTCAATTGGTATAATCTGAATGATCATAAAAAAATTTTGACCATCTTTGACGTTTTTGATAAATCTGTGTTTTCTATATAATTTTTGGTATTAGATCACATAATAATGAACAGTCAATCTGACGTTTTTCCCATCACTTTTTTTTTTTTTTTACTCTTTCTATTTATTGTTTCTTTTTACTCCATAATAAAGAACTTTTATTGTTAGTTTGAAACAGTAATTTTTTTTGGAATGCACCAATTATTTAAGTTTATCAATTAGGCTTACATTGTTCGTTACTTACTAAAACAAAAACATATTACTATAAATCTCATTTACTGTTTTAATTATAAATTAAGTGAACCAACTAAATATTGTAACTTTATATTCTAAGCAAATATAAAAATTTTATTCTTACAAAAAAAAAGAAGAAAAAATAAAGAATTTTCAAGTAGGGTGGCACCTGCGCTAAGCAAACCATCTGGAAGAGGGAGGAGAGAGAGAGAGAGAGAGAGAGAGAGAGAGAGAGAGAGAGAGAGAGAGAGAGAGAGAGAGAGAGAGAGAGAGAGAGAGAGAGAGAGAGAAAATACCATTATATCATCTCACTTTTCCAAAAAGTAAATCCATGAGAAAGAAAAAAATATATTTTAGACCAAAAAGTGTTTAGCAAGCATGCAAATACGAAGTAAAGAATATGAAAGAAAACACAGAGATAAAACTTCTTTTTTTTTTGTCAGCATACACAAATACACATGTCATTACACTGAAAATAAAACTGATACATACACACAACTCATATACAGTATAATAAATTATGGCTATTTTTTGAGCACGAAGAAACAGTAATGCTGTTCGTAAACCTTGTTTTCTGCTACTAAAATGATGATCAACTATGCGCATTTTATGTAGCAACAAAACATAGTTTCCAAACAACGCTAATATGATAGTATAATATGTAAACATATATTCAAATATTTTTATGAGCTTTCTCAACTCTGCACATTGTTTTTCTTGTTGTTTCGAATGCATTATTGAAATAAATCAGTTTTGAATTTGAGTTATTTGAGTTATAAATGTGAACTTTTATTTTTTTGACAGTGTATTTTGTCAATATTTCACAAAATATTTTCCGTAAAAGATTGAAACTGTTTAGTTTTATTAAATCAAGTTAATATTTTTTTCTCCATTTAAAAAGATAATTACGATCTTTTTTGTTATTCACCTTTTCAATTTAATTTTCAGCTCATTATTATCGTCTTATAAAGATAGAAAGAAAAAAATGCCTTCATCTACCTTAAAAATTTCATTTTTAATAAAATATACGAAATCTTTTGAACAAAGTTTCTTATAAAACTAATTAGCAGTGTCCTTTTCAAAAAAACATTTCATTCTATTGATAAAGAAAAAAAATACGTGAAAATATCAACCTTTAAAAAGTCATTAGTTTGAGATTAAATTTTAGCGTACTTACTACCCTGTCTAGATTTTTAAAATTATGAGTAACGTTTTATCAATATCAAAAAATATCATCAGAATGTGAGCATACTCTTCTTAATTCTTCATACAATGCTATCGTTATACTATATAATTAGGTGAATACCAAAACATATAATATATTAATAAACATTCTTTACAAAATTTATATTTCAATAACTTAAAATAAAATAATAAAAAAAAATGTTGGTGATGATTTTCTATTGAAATTAATTACTTAATTTAATCGGATTACTTTTACATTGAAATTTTAATTTGTGTGCAGAGAGCAATGGTGTTTGCAATAATAAATCTGATTAGTTTATTTTTGTCGTTTTTAAATTTAAAAAAATGTATTATAAGAACATAAGCACTTATTTTTATTCATCCCATTTTATGTTTGAATGAATATGATTTTTTTTTTTTTGTTTTTTTTTTTTGTGATATCTATTTAAAATAAATATATTTTTTTCATCAATTTTTGATTGAAAATTTATTTATATATAATTTATATATTTAATTTTTATTTTAATGTTTTAATTGAAAATATTATCTTAAAAAAATGTTTGGACAAGTTAAATATGACAGCTTTTAGGTTTAGATTTTGTATCATAAATTCTAATCAGACATAATATTTACAGAATGTGATAGAACTATGTATGTATTGTAATTTTTCTTTATCTTATACATTTAAATAGAATTTTAGCAATAGTACTTATATTCAAATATATTTTATTATTACTTGATTCATTTTAATTTTGATATTTGTTATCAAATATCATTAATATTTTATTGAAATATATGAAACTTGATTGCTCTACGGACGTGCGCAATATGTACAGTACACTCATATGGAGACTTTAACTAAAGACATATTGCATGCCTAAAAGCATGCCCATTTAAAACCCTTTCTAAATCTGAATCATTTAAATTAATAAACACAAAATGGGTACTTCAAAACTGATGCTATGCAAGTAACTATATACAAATGAGTGCTAAATAACTTATATAAAGTATGCAAGCTGTGCATTTTTTGTTTGTTTTTTTCTGGCGTTATGCTGCATGAGACGATAATTGTTAGAAAATGTTATGCTGGTTGCATAACTCAAAATTTTCTGTCACCTTCAACGGCAAAATTGCAAATTGTGCAAATTGCAAAATAAAAAGCAATGTTGTTAAGCATAAAGGATGTAGTTAACTAAATGTACAGTTTAATAATGACTTGCAGATGTTCCGCGAGCACAGAGAGTTGACAACATAAAACTCACCTGAACATACTTTTTAGCCTTTTTTCTTTTATAAGCGGCATCTGTTCAAATTGTTCCTTATACAGTTTACAGGAAAGTTCATAATATTTCTAAAAACGCAATAAAATTGTATGCAGTACTTGTGTGCAATGAGGCTGGAATTGCTATATGAATAGCAATTAAAGCACCTCAATTACAGTTAAAAAAATAAAATCAACAAAAATCTATTTAATAATAGTTCTAGTCAAGAAATAATATAAAAATTTTATTATCATTCTATCTTTAAGTGTGTGAATAGTTTTAATATGATTTTTTTTCCAGTAGATATAATTATTGTTTATGATGTTGTTACAGCTGGGCTACCTTGAGGTAGTAGTTCCTCCAGATATCCTGAGTGAGGGCAGCTCAGAAGACAGCTCAGCACTAGAGGGAGGTTCAGTGACCTTGAGGTGCAAGGCCACGGGTCTACCTGACCCTAAAGTTACGTGGAGGAGAGAAGACTCCAAAAATATTATTTTAAGACATGAAACTGGGAGAGAGAAACAAGGTAAATGTTTTTATTATTGTTGTTTTTTTTTTATTATTGTTTTTTTAACTACACTGCACCGAGGCCGTAAATATGTAAGGAGGCGTACTAGACACATTTTTACGTATGCTTTAAGATAATATCCAAATTAAAGAATATTTCATATCCAATTACATCGAATGTATGTTAGAAAAAATGCAATTTTTTTTTTACGATTTAGCTATCATTTTATGCTAACAAATACAAATTTGTCTCATTTCTACCAACCAAATTTTCAAAAAAATAAACCTAATTGTTAGTAAACATTTCTAACTTAATTTGGAAAATATTAAAAATAAATAAATGGTTGAACGATAAAAATCAGCAGATTATTCAAGAAGTTAAAAAAAAACTTTTTTTGTTTTGTTATAGACCAATATAAACAGACAAATAAGAAATAATTATCTCTTTTTAGTTTTTATACACGCAATTTTTCTTCTTTAAGGTAATGTTTTAATAAGAAGTGTTGTAATTAAAGCCCTCCACACAATGCTCGGTAAATTTAACTACTCTAAAATTTACTAAAACACTTAATTAATAAGGCAACATGATAATGAACAAGTGTTATTTTATTTTTTACTAAATATATTTTTCAACTAAACATTTCAATTTGTTAAGACTACTATACATATATAGAGCTTTGATGGTTTCGATTTCTTAGTATCAATAATATTTTCTTCTGAAATCATTTTAAATCTATTTTCCAAATAATTCTATCTCAACATTAATAAAATAACATTTGTGATATATTGATATACACACATGTATATATATATATATATATATATATATATATATATATATATATAATAATAATAATAATAATAATAATAATAATATACAGTATATAACTTTTGATATTACAGATTTGGAAGAAACCAAACACTGCATGAATAAAATAAAAATCAATGCAATTTTCCAGCATTGCTTCTTATATTGCATTCCATTTATTTTTCATGGGATGTGATTTGCAGCAATTGATTTTATTTATAGGATTTACTAACAAAATCTCCTCTATAAATTGAAAAAAAAAAAAAAAAAAAAAAAAAAAAAAAAAAAGACGAATTTAAATCAATAGATTGAAGGAGACTTAATGTATATTATATTTGACAAACATCAATACTCTGTCAAAAGTAACTTAAATTGTATTCAAGCAGGCTTTTGTAAAGTATATTAAATATTTCTTTATTTTACCCTCTTGTTTTCTTATAAGTATAATTTTTAACTTAAAAGAATAATATACACGTATATGTCTTATATTATAGCTATTGCTAAAATAGTAGGTGATTATCAAATACGATTGATCCTCGTTGGACTTTAATTTACTATTGACTTTCTCCTTTATGTTTATTTTAATGATGCCATAAACAAGAACTTAATTAACAATAAAAATCAACAGATATTCAAAATCAACAAGGTTATGCAAATCAATATTATAATTCATTTCAGGTGTATCATAAAGCTTGTTCGTAAATAATGTTCACTTGTCAAAAAAAAATGCAATCCTATTTAAAAGGCATTAGGCGATCTTTATTTTTTAGTGTCCCGGAGCACAAAATAATAATAATAAAAGCTTACGAAAAAGTTTAACCATTCATCATTTTAGCAACAGTTAAAATGTGAGCTATATTTCTTTAAAATCTAAGGTAAACTTTATTATACAAAGAATTGTAACACTGGTCACTATCCTATCAAATAAAAGAGTTTTTGGAAAGGAAATTGAGAAAATTTCAAAAAGAAATAATGCAAATTTATAATGTTAACAGGAATATTTATATTATTTTAAAATTAAAAATCTCTAGAATTGATAATAAAAAAACAGCAAGGAAAAATACTACAACAACACATTATAGTTGATACCACATACTCGCTTGTTCCATATTTATATATATAGTACTGTAACACAACCTTACATATAGATAAATTTATATTTTTTCACGGATCATAAAAAGTTATGAAGCTTTTACCGCCCTATATATTTTTCAAACTTTTTTTTTATCTGATATATACTATACATTTTTTTATTGAAAAATACAAAAAAATGTATATATATTATTATTTATATTGTAACCTTTATACATAAAAATAATAAAAACAGTTTGTGTATTGTTTACAATATTTACATAAGTTTGCATCATTGTAGAAAATGATAGATTGTTTTTGTATGCTAAAGTTTATATTTAACAAGGCCGTGTAGTGTACGTATAACGTTGGCTAGCATATATATATTAGTTATGTAAGCTTATCATGGCTTTGCTTACTACTTCAATAAGTGTGAATATTCATGTTTTCTCCAACACTACTACTACTACTGGGGGAGGTAAGCAGCTTGTTACAAACCCCTCTCTTACTCATGTTTGAGAGGTGTCGTTACTACTCGAAAATCATCAAGTCGGAAATGGTTTGAGGATCAAATAAAAAGCTCTTCCTTCCCACTCTACTTTTATTTTTCTTCTTTTTTTTTTTTTTTTTTTTTTTTTTTTTTTTTTCTTCTTTTTTTAAAGAATTGATATCTAAAACAATAGGGACTAGAATAAATAGGGTTTTAAGACAGCAAGGCACGAGAAGGCATTGATATTGAAGAAAAGAGAAGGGGACAGATGGAAAAATGTAAAGCCACTCTTATTTTGGTCGTAGGGTGCAAAAAAAAAAAAATCGATCAAAAAAAAAAGTCTTACAGAAACAAAAGAGTTCTTATTTACACGCTTGCTTTCTTTTTTACATCTTCTCTCTTTCTATTCTTTTCTTTATTCACTTGTCTTTTTTTTTTCTTCTTCTTTTTTCTTTTTTTATTCATTTTCTTTCTTTTTTATTTACTAGTATTTCTAAAAGAAGATTGTTCTCTTTTCTTTTTATAAGTCTACATAAGTCACATTCTATCAAATAATGTAAAGCTTTTTCTGGAGATTTATAAAATAAAATATAAAAGAAATATAAATATTTAAAACCATAAATTTATTTTATTTATGTAGGTTAACTTTAAAAAAATTATATTTTTGTTTTTGTGTGGTTAAATTCTACAATTTATGTTATAAAAAAATAAATTATAGTAAGTACAACAAAAAAGTTATGGGTTATGGTCTTTTTTATGTTAGAAAATAAGGATACTTATACACTTAAAGCAGTATTTTTTTTATGCAAAATTTTGTGCGTTTACTTTTTTAAACCAAGATGCACTTATTTAATATTCCCCTTGGCAAGCGAGGATATGACAATATTTTCCATTACATCACTTTTAAGGCAATATAAATTCGATTCAATTTTATTGCATTCAATTGATTTTTCCGACAGCCTGCACAAAAATTTATTGTTTCTTTATTTCTTTTATGTAAGGAAAATGTAGGATTTCGTATAAAATATCTTTCAGAATAGACGCAGAATGCTGTGTAAATAAGTATATTTTTAATTGTTACGCTATTAAAAATACTTTGCTTTACGTAGAATACTACGTTTGTTGTGAAAGCTTCAGTAAACCACTCATGTATAAAACGCATAATTACTCAGTACGCAACCATTTTTTACATTCAGTTATTGTTTTATACGTGGAGAAAGAATATTTTACGTGTTATGTTTCATTTATGTCATTATAACATAAATGTTATTAAATTTAAATAGCAAAAAAAAATTATGCTCTACAACATAGTAGTTATGCTTTGTATTACATTTATAATGCATTATATCATAATTATGTTGTAATGAAATTTTTTTGAAAATAACCTAGAATAATTATTACTTATTTTTGGACATACATGAACCTTTACCATAATCTCACCGTAAACACGGGCCAGTCATGGCCTTAATACATAGCCCGACATTTACCATGCTACCATAGAGAAACATACAACTGTTGAAATAACGTGGTAATAAATAATAATAAAACAAACATAGAGTTGTTATCAAAACTATACATATTAATTAAAATACGAACTTTGGTTTTAGTATATTGATAAATAAATGTGGTTTTATTGTGGTGGATTGTTTGGTTGTTTTAGATTATTTTGTTAGGAAATGTTTTGGAAACTTGAATTTACAAAACTGGATCAGATATAATACAGTGTAAGTGTAACTAGAGAGAAAGAGAGAGAGAGAGAGAGAGAGAGAGAGAGAGAGAGAGAGAGAGAGACCTAATACTGCTAACTTGCGGCTTTTGCTTTCGTTTTGCATACATTTTCAGTAAGAGTGTTACAGTCGTGACTTGAGCAGACCCAGAGCTGACAGCTCACTGGGGACTCTCAGATTTTCTTACCAAGAGAGAGAGAGAGAGAAAGAGACTTGAACACAAAAATATCAGATAAAAATCAGCAATCCGTGTTACCACAACCCTCTTGTCAACCTTGCTTTAAGATACAAAAATATTATCTACTCTTTTTTGTTATACAATATCAAGTTTATTTTGTATAAAAAAATAAATTTATTCATTTTTTTTTTCTTAAGAAATATTTGGCTAGATTTAAAGAAATAAGATTGGGATTTTTTTTTTCCATTAAATTTTGAAATAGAGTTTCACTGCGTGAGCATTTGTATACATTTAATTGCTATCGCGTGGACATTTTTTTTTTTACATCAGTTACAATATTTTTACAGCTGTCTCATAAATTTATATTTTTTAATAAACTGTTTTCCTATGTTTTCTGTAGGCCACATATGCAAAACATTTTGGCAATTAAAGTTAAAAGCAAAAATATTTATTGCACATAACGATAGAGTAAAATTTAACTAATATTTTACTCAAACATTTCCATTGCCTCGTTGTAGTTGTTAATTTGTATTTTTTTTTATTTATTATTATTATTTACATTTTAAACACACACAAAAATAACTAATGAGTATTTCCAATCATACATACCTATAGCACTCTAAAATTTTAAAATATTTATAAAACGGATTCTGTTAATATTAAAAAAAAAAAATCTCTTAATTCCAAACCATGAACTCTGATACAAATATTATTTTAAAGAAGTGAATGATTTAAATTAAGGAATTGAATTAATAAAGGTACAAATAAAAAATAAATAAAAGAAAAACATCAAACAAAATTTGTATTACCCCCAATTTCAATATGACAGTTCATATTAATGGTTTGTATTTTTTAACCTTTTTTTTTTTTTTTTATGGTATACTTTGTTAAAGTAAAAAAATATTGAGCGCGTGCCTAAGCTGAACATTTTATTTTGATTGATATTTAAAACACAATTTACGGAATGAACCCATACGAGTACGCTAAAAATTTACTTTGTATAAATCCATTAAAATGTTTCACTTTTTTAAAAAAAAATACTAAAATCATAATAAAGCCAAACAAAAGTAGTTAGTAATGCTAAAAAGAGTTAATGTTATATAAAATACTACTGAGTTTATTTTACATTCATGCTTGCTTTTTTTTTACGCAATTTTTTTTTTTTTTTTTTTTTTTTTTTTTTGCATTAGATTTCTCGATAAAATTGCTATTGACGTTAAAATAATTTAATTATAGGGATGCCTTGTAAATAGGATGTAAAGAAGGAAATTGACATGCAAAATCAATTTATTCATTTAAGTATAAAAAAATATGTATAAAACATTTTAAAGATATATATATGTTATTGAAATAAAATTATCATTATTACTCGGTTGTGACTCTTATTATTATTATTTTTTATTAATAAAAAATAAAATCATACATAAGTCCCACCAAGAAAATGAAGTCTTATCGGTGGGTGCTTAATCAACATGATATAAAAATGTTAGGAAGCATAAAAAAAAATTACAATAATAATTCAACAAAATCAGAACATTTCACTTTTTTTTTTTTTTTTTTTTTTTTTTTTTTTTTACTACAAGAATATAAAGATATTGTTACTACAATTAGAACAAACAAAACAAATTATATTATTTACACAAATACCAATTTTTTACTTTTGCTTTAAGGCAGTCAGAAATGTCATCGAATATTATTATATATTATTTTAGTTTTATTTCCTTATATTTTATGTTATTATAATATAAGTTGCACTATAGTGAATGAAATACTTTGTTTTATGTTATATGATGATGTCATAAGTTTTTGTATACTAATTTTGACAGAAAATCTTACACGTGTTATTATCACTATAAATATTAATACATATATAAAACAGTAGTGTCAGCTAGATTTTATTATTATTTTCCTTGTTCTATGATATTTAATATTATTTAGAAAACACTGACGCCTGCAAAAAGACACGTGTTTGGATGGATGGGAAGGATGTCAGTGTTGAGAGGCACCCTCACAGGGTCAATGTAACTTTGGCGTCCCCACGCCACAAGTTGGTATAAATACCCAGGGAAGGGACCCTCAAGAAGTCAGTCTCAGGATGGGACTTGGACAACAAGAGTACGAATCTCTCTTGTCGCGAGTAGTCCGAGTGTCAATCACTTTATTGTGATTGATTGTATTTTATCATGTGATTATTTTATTAAAGTAATATTATGTATAAATGCATAATAAATTAGATTCTGTGCAATGCATCTTTTATATGCAAATTAATGCATAATTATATTATGCATATAATTAGAATCTGTGCATATTTTTATCACATTAAAATTGTGATAAGTGATTTGTGTTTGGCATAAGTATGGTAAATATTTAATATATAATATTGGCAATGTGGTATTGATATATTATAATAATAATATATAAATATAATAATTTTTACTTGTCTTAAAGAGTAAATTCATACAATAATTCAATGTGGTAATAATAATCTAAAAGATGGATCCATAATCCTGTGTGTTTTATTTTCACTTTATTTAAGTTACCTAACCAATAGCATATAAGTTTAATTAACAATCTAATAGCTCTATAATTGCTCTATACCTAAAATATTATTATAGTTTACCTAAGAGTCTCAATATCCTACTTTTTTCTTATGTATGCAAATTAGCTAGCCAATAATTTGTATCATTTGCATATCATTAATTTTACTAAATATTTTTATTTTAAACCCATTCTTGAGCAGAATCCCTGAAACGCTACAGATTCCTAAATAAGGACATAGGTTGTTATTTGACAATCATGAACTTATTTAGCTTTTAATTCTTTTTTACCCTTCGCATTCTTGATAAATTTTGGAATGTCATTGCAGATTAGCAGTAGTCAAACACTAGATGTCCTCTCATCGTATTATTTTTAAAAGGTTGGTACAATAACCGGCTTAAGAAGCTGTTGTCTTGTAGTATGAGAATAATATTTATTTTTTCAAGATTTACAATAGTATTTAACTCATCAACTAAAATAACAGATTTTGACAGATTTTTTAAGATATTAAAATGTTTAAAATACTTAATTTCATTTTCATATTTGTTACCAAACTTTAATAATTTTAGTATTCTTAGCTGAATTTTTTGCAATGCAAAGTATTATTTAAGTAAGTATTTAACATATTCTTAGGGGGCATGAATTTTTTAAGTGAATACAACTTTTTAAAGCAAACCTCATTCTAGCCACTAACATACCAATATGGACATCAAATTTAAACAATTTGTCCACTATTGCACCCAAATATTTATACTGATCCACACATTCTAAAATATTACACTTAAAGTTAGAATAATTTTTATGTGAATACAGGCAAAAATATAATATACAAAAATTAATATTTATAACCTTCAATAACAGTAATTGTAATAAACATTGCAGTATTGCATGAAATAATATTATATTTATTTGAAATATATCAATATTATTATTTTTTTTTTTCAACGAGATATTCCTATTTATTTTCGTAATATCACGATTGCTTGCTGTATGATTATTATGTCAAGCTTTCATGTCATATTGCTCGATTTAAAACATTTTTATTATTGATTTGTAATTTAGTCTTTATTATTTTACTTTTAAAATACGAAACAAAATATTACTCTCTTTGAAATTTTTATATATTTATTTATTAAACACCAAGGTGTACTTATACATATATAGGTCTACATTTTTGCATATTGACTTAATGATAGGGTCCGATATGGACAATGAAGTAAGTGGTACCTAGTACATAGGCCACTACATAATACACATACACATTTATCATTACACTCGTGATATTCTTTAATTTGACAGATCAAAAAGTATTTTTGAAAATCTCATTCACTACAAATTGCATGCAGATTTTTGAACAACTCATTGACTTTTTTTTTGGGGGGGGGGGGGCAATATCCCCCCCCCCCCCATTTTTGGTCATTTTAATTTTATACAAACACTGAAATAAAAATGAGTAAAAATTATGCCAGCCCATTTTCAGCAACTTTTATTCATTACAACATAATTAATGCTATAATTCATAATATTTATATTACTGTATTACACATAGCATAAATAGTATGTGTATGGCTTAATTATTTATGCTGTTTTAATTTAGCAACATTAATGTTTTCTCACAAATACAATATTATAAATTAAGTTGCTTATTCTTTCAGTGTAACATTTTTTTATTATTATTATTATTCTAATGAATGATGACCATTTAGAAATGCAGTCATAAACAATTTCTTTGTTATGTACTGTAGACTTTTAAACAAGGTCAATTGCTAATAAGAAAGAAAATAGCTGTCCATAAATTGCATTATACTTCTATTTTTATGGAACTAAAATTACTCTGGACACAGCATAAAATAAAATCAGTTTCTTTCTGTTCATTATATAGAAAACAATCGAGTCAACCAAAATCCATGTCCCCAATAGCAGTGATTTGAGTAATTAAAATCGACATTTTTGCAGTTTAACTGACATGAAATTCCTATCATTAAATTTCTGATAATACGACAAATTTGAATAATTTTTTTAAAAAGAATTTTTCAAATTAATCACCATTGCTTTATTATTTTAATTAATTACTAATTAAGCTACAATAACCTTCGATAATACAGTCTCAAATTATGATGACAAACAAAATAACATTAACGCTGTTATTGAACAAAACAAATTTATTTGATGACTATTATCATAGCTATAACGATTAAATTTATTTTATGACACACGGTAAACATAAAATTCACAAATTCTGCTGTACAACATAATTATGCACTTTTTCAACGTTCAATTTTGTTGTTGGACGTTCACTGCTTTACTACGTTGTAGAATTGACTGACCTTGCAGCGGAGATTTATTAAATAAGTTGTGGCAAGATACTTTGCTGTGCAGCATCCTGCGAGATTTTATGAATGTTCCATATTTCTTAAATAATCGTTTATTGAAATAAAAACTGCCATTTAAAATGGTTGATGTCTGTGGGTGATATTGCAAACTAAAATTCTCAGTTTAACGTAAAACGTGACTGACTTGGACTGGAAACCGTTAAAAGAAGAACTATGTTTTCACAATAATTTTTTGTTCATTATTTATTTCCAACAAAACCAACACTATAATTTTCAAATAAAGTTGATTAAATTTAAAAAATATTTGTATGTTCCGAAAAAAGTTTGAATAATATTTTTAATTTTAAACATGTTTTTAATTTGACTAAAATTTGCCGTTAAAATTTGAATTTCCACATTTACATGTTATCTTTTAAGTGGAATAACTTAAATATTTGATTGTGTTTTCACATGTTTGATGTAACTAAACTTTTAAGTACCATTTCTTCTTTACTTTGTGTGAATATTATTATTCGCGACCGTCTAGTTAGCGAGATATCAGTCGGTCACCTACCCCCTTAAGTAACATAATTAACTCTTCACTATCCCTTTTCGTGCAGTATTAAAAAAAAAATTACTCAAAATGAATTTTTTGTAATTTAATAATATTAAGTATCATCCTGGACATTTTTAAATAAAAAAATATATTTAGGTTTTAACGTAATACCTCATTGATAATAAGTAAAATTATTGCTTCTAATCTGACAGTAGTTTTTATAAGCTTAATAAAATTTTCACCAGAAATATATCTTTTACTTAAAACAATAAACTTGCAAAAAATTATATAAGTTTTAGCTACATTTGAAGTAGAATTTATAGTTTTACTCGGTCTTTCTTATTGTTGTCTCTTTAAATCTTAGCAGTGAGTGAGGAAGAATAAGAAGAAGAAGAAAAGCTATAGCTCTTCAGAGAACTCTTAATTAAAACTAGAATTAAAAGAGTATCTAAGATAAGACAAATAAGTCCTAAGAATTTTTGTGGTCTTGTTTTAAAAGAGCTCTTAGCCATGAATTTGCACAAAATTGACCAAACTTCATCATGCAAGTTTGCTGGTTTTAATAAAATTCAACATAATATTAGTCAAACAGATAATTCATAAATACAGTCAAGATAGCGTAACTTTTAATGACTTCATGATTTATTTAAATAAAATTGCAATGGAGAGCGTGCGTGAAAATGATTACATTTTAAATTAATTTTAACATGAAATTATTCTAAAACAGATTTTTGTGGCTCGTTATATAGATCTTTTGATTTATTTTTAAAATATTTAAAATGATGCACGTAAAAAGATAATTCGCAAATTATGCTGTGTATACATTAAAGTTTTGCACTGCTACAACATTGTATTCTGCTGTTGAGCTTACTTTACTATGTTATCAAATAGAGTAAACATGGAGTGACTTTATTTCTTTAGTGGTCAAAAGTAATTTTGCTACAGCGCAAAGTTGAGCCAACATATATATAGTTAATTCTTCAGTCTCTTCTTTCCTTCATATTTTCGTGGTTTTACTTATTTAGTTTTTGTTTGTTTGTTTGTTTGTTTGTTTGTTTGTTTGTTTGTTTGTTTGTTTGTTTGTTTGTTTGTTTGTTTGTTTGTTTGTTTGTTTGTTTGTTTGTTTGTTTGTTTGCTTGTTTGTTTGTTCGTTTGTTTCATCACCACATGCACTTATTGTTTTCCAAACTGTCATTATGGTATTAAAAAATAAAAACATCACTAGAACGATCTTTAAATGTATAAAGCTCTATAATGCAGTAAATTGAAAAAAAAATAATAATTAAAAAAAAAAACTTTTAACTTGCCTTACTTTTTATGTCACTCTTTTAAATGAAAAAAAAAAAAAAAAAAAAAAACCACACATTATTCTCCCCTAATATTATAAACTTCACAATTCTCTTTATAGTAATTGGTTATATCATAAATATTAGCAGCTTAATATCTTTCAAATATGAAACACAATTATGATTAAAGCTACCCAAAGTGTATTGTACTATGTTATAGTCTCTAAAAAAAAAACATAATATACATCATATATAAAGCAAATTACATTAAGAAATTAATCTTATTATATTACATATTATAAAAAAAAATAATAATATAAAAGTATATATATAATCATTAATCATTGTCAAACACAGTTCACAAACTCTCTACAACATTTTATATACATACATATATAATATAGTATGTCCATGTGTATAATATAGTACATACATACATACAACAAAATACTATATTATATACATGAAGTTTAAAACCAGCTTTTCTATATGGTTAAACGTGTCAAAGTGTTCACATTCACATAGTATACACATACATTCAGTTGAAAGTATGAACATGCCAATACCAGAGCGTATGCTTGACAGCAAAAGTACCCAATACTTTCTTACCCAAACACCCTCTTTGCGAGAAAAAAAAAAGTAAATAAGTCGAGTACATAGAAAATGAGGACGTATATATATATATATATATATATATATATATATATATATATATATATATATACCATAGTGACCGTCATTTTCTCTCTCTTCTTTTCTTTTTATCCAACCAAACAATGACAGGAGCCCTAACATTTGTCTTGTAACCAAACCATGGACGTTAAAAATATACTACATATAAAAATAAACAAGCAAGCAAGAATACAAACTTTACCCACAGCAAACTCTTGAAAACATAGTAAACATCAATCTCGTAAAATAAAAAATAGTCGCTTCAATATGAGAACGAGGAAAAAAACTGTTAATCACAATGTTAGTGGAGCGTAATTATTGGACAGTTCTTATACAAAAAAAATACCCATTCACGTCACAACAAAAATAGTAACCATACAAATATTAAAGCCATACAAAACTAATGAAAATAGTATATTATATATATATTTTTTTATTATTATTATTTTAAATTTATCACAATATAAAAATAATTATAAAAATAGCTACAATTAAAATAACATCATCTGCTGCTTTTATAGAGATAAAAAAAATTATAAAAACGAATTTTACTAATTGAAAAAAAAAGTGTAAAATATGTGCTTTAGGCTGTCACATTTTTTTAACAATATTATGAAAGACATTGATGATTTTGTGAAAATAAAACGTCACTTCTAATTTGGACTTTTTTTTCGCCCCTAACAAAACTTTTTAGTTTAATAATTTAATTCAGAATGACAAGTTACAAAGGAATCGAAAAAAAAAAAAAGAAGTTGAAATCACGCAATCTTTTGTAACTGCCTCGTTTTTCTACACTTAACTTTTTCTCTTCAGATTGTCAGTGATTTCACCTTGCCCTTGGCTTATCATTTTTTTAAACGTTTATTCTTATTGCTTTTTTTTTATCAACACACTGAAGAATAAACTTTGAAATGAAGATTTTGTTCTTTCACACTGAAAATTGCAAGCGTACTGTATAAAAATGTTGAGAGGATTTTTTGCTTTAATAATATGCATGAATTTCATCCGTCATTAAATTTTAAATCTAGCAAATTTTTAACTGAAAAAGATAACTTAATAGGCGTTTCTTTAAAAAAAAAATGAAAATATTTAAATCTGCTTTAATGCATTTTTAAAACTGTTATTGTAATTTTAATAATTCATTTTTATAGGAACATTTTTAGAGGTATCTTTTTGATTTCATATCTTAAGTGCAAGTTTAATTTTAAAAATAGAATTCTCTTTAATGGTAAAAATGAGGTAATAAAAAAAAAATAATAAATTTGAAAAAGGCAGAAAAGTCTGATTTTCTTTTTAATTTAGTAATACTTAGAAATAAGAAAAATCCAAATATGTTAAAAAGGGGGGGGGGGGCACCATTCAAAATTCTGAATTAAGAATTTTTATTTAAAGCTTTTCTTCCATTTAGTCACAATGTTAATTGCATCATTTTTCTCCTTTATCTACTGATAACTTATCTACACATAAATCTGCTGTCTTGAAAACTTTACCATAGGTAGTCGTTATCATGAAGTTTTAATTTACATGAAGAAGTAGGAGGTCAACTTTTTAATGTTAGAGATACGAGACTTTTAACTACTATACTCTTAAACAATCTGTCACTTTCCTAACACCTTAAAAACCGTAAAACAAAGATTTCTAATAATTCCTTTCATAAAAAAATAAAATAGAAATCTACAATAAAAGTCCACGCACTGTAATAATATTAGTCAAGTTATAAATTAATATTTTAGGCTTTTAGCTTATACAAATTCTTTTCCAATTTTATTATAACCTGTATTATAAAAACGTTGAGCTTTTTTTATTTTTTTTAGACAGCTTTTATATCAAAAGATAAAGTAAAATTAATCTTTTTTTGTTTTTAAATCTGAACAATTACTAATAAATGATTAAAGCCTATATATACGAGTGAAGTTACTTGGCTGGAACTTGGCTGGACGTTATTGTTATGTTAAAATTTGACTTAACAAAAAACGTAGGTAAATTGTACAGAACGTGGAAAATGCAAACATCAAATTGTCTTTAAAAACATGAAAAAGTGTTTTTAAATATTTTATAGGATGGTGTATTCTCATTTACACGCTCTTGAATCCTCTCATATAGAAGCTAGTATTATCTTTAAATTTTTGAATATGTTTTAAAAGAAAAATATTTTTGCTTTCTTCTATAAAAAGTAGTAATTTCTCTATACATAAAGTATATAAATTACTGATACATATAATTTAAACATTATAATTTTTTTAAAGCTAAAACCACTTAAACAGAAAAATACAATCATATTTTTTTTTGTATATTATAATATATAGTAAAATAAAAATGTTGAGAAAAAAAATCAATGTACAATTTGAAATTATAATTTTATTTTCTCATTGTTTTTTATAACACAAAAGCGTTAGCAGTAAAAGTTGGGTAGAATGTGTGTCGTGTGTTGAGAGGCTATTCTTTGGATTTTGTTTACGTCCACTGAGGCAAAAAAGAAGCCAAGGGAAAAATATGAAATATTAATTTTATATCAAACAAATTATTATCACGTGTAAAGAATAAGAGTTTTTTTTTTTTTTTTTTTTTTCATTTTCACAAAACCGTGCTTTAAATATGCTACTACTGCGAGTTACTTTAGGATTTTATGTACTACGCGTGATGTGAAATAAGGGGCACGTGTGATTTTTATTTAAAAATGGTTAATAACATGTTTTATAACGTAAAACTTTAAGTATTTTACAGATTTTAGAGATTTTTCAATGACAATAATTATTTAGGCTAGTATGATGAAAGAAATTATCAGAGTATTTAGAAAACTTAGTGCTTAAGTTAGTGACATAATATTGACTAAATTTGCTATTATAAATTTTATATCCATACTCTATAATATACCGTACAGTTTCAAGAATTGTAGAATTAATGGTTATGACGTCGCTAAACGTTGACAATCTAACGATAAAGGCGTAAATGACACGTCAACAGCGTTGGAATCAAAATGAAATAGTCAAACATACCTTTCGTAAACCTATATTATTTCCATTCAGTCCTATCACTTGTAACGACACTTAAATGTTTTTGTTGTGAAAAATTTAAGCTTACTCCGTTCATTCTACAATACTCGAAACATTGCAAAACTGTGTACAAGCTTTTAAACCCTTATTTTTTATAATGATGCTATGTGAAATTGTTTTATTATTCCTCCGAGGTAACCAACGTTTTGTGATGTTGTTTCAGCGGTGCGAATAGTTGAGGGCGAGACGTTATTGCTGAGCAACGTGCAGAGAGCAGACATGGGCAACTACTTGTGCATCGCAAGCAACGGAGTGCCACCCTCTGTCAGTAAAAGATTTGTCGTCACCGTAAACTGTAAGTAGTTATTATAAATTTCTTAATAAACTTTAATGAAGCTTATTTATAACATGTTAATTTTTCCTACAGAAACATGAAATTAATAAAAATTGTTATGGGTTTTTAAGAAAAAAACTTGCATAACTCTTACGTGAAGATACGACAGTCAATGTTATTTGGATTCTTATTACGTGAAAGTTACGTGAATTTACGTGACATTGTAACAATCCATAAAAATGGTAAAATAATAATAAAAATCGTTGCACATTAGATCGGCATACTTTCACTTCAATGACTCTATGATAAGTAAATTTTCAAGTTAGTTTTTAAAGTATGTTATTTTATTATTTGTTTAGAGTTTCTTTGTTTTGTTTTGGTAGAGAGGATAAGAGAATTAGATATACGTATTTTCTGGTACATATATTAATGTAAAATTGTTGGCTTTGATGTTTTGAATATCTCTCTTTAAAACCTAAAACGAAGAAATGTACATTATTTTTTTTTTTAAATGTATAACAATTAGATTTTTTTTTTCTTTTCAGAAAAAGTAAAACAAATTTTAAATGAGAATAAATCTTTATTTAAAATTATTTCATACGTAATAATGTGTAATAATAGGAATAGCAAAATATTATTATTTAATATATTGGAGAATTTTTTCCTAGAACAATTTATTATATGGTTAAAATATAAAATATATAATAAAATGAACCTACAAAAAAACTGGGTAGTATAGTAGAATATGGGGTCAGTGGTGGTTTATATGATGTCAACCACAGGCGCGCGGTCTCTGGTGGCGCGTTGTTGCCGTGATTAGAAGAGAGAGAGAGAGAGAGAGAGAGAGAGAGAGAGAGAGAGAGAGAGAGACCCAGCCCTGCTGCATAGTGGACAGTGAGTGCATGGGCACATGCGGAGGAGCACAACCGGAAACAAACTTCTCCACTCTCTTAAACTTTTACCCAACCAGACGAGTGGAACTAACATCTTTTATATTTTATAGCTGACTGTACGACTCAAAAACAGTCTCAAATAAAATACCCCAACTCTTTAAGTATATACTTAAAATAAAATTTAGAACGTTACATTTTTGTCGTTATGTTTATGAGATTTATGGATCGATTTTTGTTACTAAATTGCATATTTTTCTAAAAATAGACCTATATGTACTGTATTTTAATAAAATTCAGTTTTCACATAAGAAATTATCATTACATTAGTATAATATTTACAGTTATCTTGTGTATTTTTATTTTTTATTTTTATGATTATATGAAGTAAAACTAAAAAAGTAACAAAAAAATGGCAACAATGTAAGACAGATTTGATCTTGCAGACTTTTACGAGACATTGTTTTGTTGATATACAGCACATCTTACTTGAAAGTACAGTAAAATCAAATCAAAGCACTCCTATAGGCTTATTTATTTTACGAGAGGAGGATTACTTCTCTCTCTCTCTCTCTCTCTCTCTCTCTCTCTCTCTCTCTCTCTAAGTCAGATTGTTACAGTAACTAAAACTATGTATGGCAACAAAGAGAGTACACGAGTAAAAAATAATACACTCCGTAGTATGACAAAAATTCAGTCTTCAGTGTAATTCTTGAAAAAATTAAGAATAGCCAATACGTTGTAAGTGTAAGTAAAAAAGATAGAATCTTATAAAAATGATAACTATGCAGCTATCCAGATAATAAACCAAACGTTCTTCGGAAGTCTATATTATTATATTAACCTACACTGGCTAAGAAAATTAATGTAATAAAGTTAGATATGTGTTTTCTCTGTGTTTTATTATTATTTTTAAAATATCTCCTTTTCATTTAAATATACATCCAAACATTTCATTTTATATAAGTATATATAAGTAGCATAATTTCAAGAAAAGTAACAACAACAATGGGATAACTTGTCAGAGAAATTCATTGTTGCCATATAAACTTATGTAACAGTAATGTTTCTCTCTAGGCAAATAACAAAATGTTTATAAAAAAAAAAACAGTTTTTTTTTTTTTTTTTTTTTTTTTTTTTTTTTTTTTTTTAATATTAACGTGACTATAAAAGTAGTCCATGAAAATCAATAGATGTTATTACGCTACTTTTTTTATATATTTTTTTAATAATACATTCATTATTTTGTTAATTAACTTAATTGATTATCATGCTGCTTTATCCTGAGAGATTATTAAAGTGACGCTTATAAATTGCTCTATTTTAGACTAAATAATTAGTAATTAAAACGAAAAGCAATTTTCTTATATTAATATTTCAAAAAACAACTTTAATAGTTTTTTTTAATAATAATATATAATATATAGATAGGTATTTATTTAGCCAAAAAGAAACTATAAAGATAAAATAATTAAATTAAATCTAGGCATCACTATTTTGATAGCAAAACTCTTATCATTTTTTATGAACAGTCTACTTTTATAATAAAACTATTCTAAATACCAATCTATGTTTAAGGGCAAAAAAATAAAAGGCGTAGAACACCTTGAACAAAAAAGTTGTGTAATATCCTAACAAATCTGAAAATCAAAGTTGATTTGGTCGGAGTCGTTGATTTCTAATTTATTTTCCATTCACAAAATGCCACTGGCGGTCATTGACGTCATAGCTCGCCTGGTCCACGCGCGTAAAACAAGCAAGCTGTGACGTCAGTGACCACCAGCGGTATTTTGTGAATGGAAAATAAATTAGAAATCAATGTCTCCGGCCAAATCAACGTTGATTTTCAGGTTTGTTAGGATATTACACAACTTTTTTGTTCAAGGTGTTCTACACCTTTAAGGTAATATATATATTTTGTTTTGTTCCAGACTAAATTATGATTGACGTTCTCTCTCTCTCTCTCTCTCTCTCTCTCTCTCTCTCTCTCTCTCTCTCTCTCCTTTAAGATTAGTTGTTTGATCAACAAAGCGTTAGTACATAGTGATTAAAAAAAATAACCAAGTGTGTAAAATAATTAAAATAGCAATTAAACTTTGCAAAAAAATTCAAGACTTGCATTAGATTTCTTTTTTCATTGTTAAAAACTTACAAATTTAAATTTTTCCCCATAAAAAAGCATTATCAAAACAATTTAAACACTTTCAAAAAATTAAGAATAATTCAAGTCGTGAATTAACAATTAGAAGAGAAAAACACCGACAAAGACAAGAGAAAAAAATGCTATTTTTATTTAAAATTATTCACTTTTTCAGACTCATTTACTAAAGCAACCCCTAATATCAGTTATTTAATATTTAAATTCTATTCCAAAGGTTAAAAATCTAAAACTGTAAAAATATCATAAAAATTTACCAAATAAGTTACATTTACTGAAAATACAAACTTTTTTTTATGATGCTACAGCTAATGTTTCAAAAATAAAATAATAATAATAAAAAAAATGATTATAAATTACATATAAATCCCTGTCTATCATTTTTTATAACTTTTATAAACAATAATTTGTTTTTTCAAACTATTAAAAAAGTGCAATATGAAGTGTATCACATTGAAATTTGGAAGAGAGGGAGAGAAAGAGAGAGAGAGAGAGAGAGAGAGAGAGAGAGAGAGAGAGAGAGAGAGAGAGAGAGAAGTAGCGTCTGTTGGTAATGTTCCCTCGGAGACAAAACATACAGCATCGTTTCTATATCGAGTCCCTCAAGAGTGGCTGGGATAGGGTAGCATATACACTCGACCACAATAAGAAAAACTTAATAAAACAGAATTAAAAGCTTTAGGCTAAATTCTCAAACATAGCATGCCAAACTAAATTGGAAAATGTCGCTCATAAATCTATACTGTTATATACAAAAAAATAAAATGTATTATTTTTTTTTAAGAGAATAAGAAAATTAAACTTTTTTAAATGTCTTTTTTTAACTGTTGCATTTTTTATTGCTTTGAAATTTTTTTTTAAGATATATACTGTAAGTAGTTCTAAATTAAAGTTTGTTTTGCGTGATATTCCTCTATTTTATACAAGTAGATATTTAGATATATTTTTAAAAATATAAGGTCTATTATTTATAACGTGACATGCAAAATTTAAGACAATTAAAATATGGTATGAGCGATAAAAATATAAAGTTCTGTGAAGTTATTTTTAAAATTATTAACTTTGTTAATAAAAGTCACAAAAAGTTTATATTTGGAATTATGAACGAATATGTAATTATTACTGCTCTCATTGTGCAATTTTTATTGTTTATAAACAATTAAAACAGCTCATAAAATTAACACTTAACAAAAATGGATCACAATATTCATATTACGCACACGTTAAAAAAATACTGTTAATTGCAGACACAGAAATCCTGAAAATTGCAATAGATAAATACCCTAAAACAGGTATTGATATAATACAATATCATCCAACGTAAGTTTAATTTCACCTAATCTAGGTAAAACATGCCTTTATTGTAGTATGTTTTATATGAATTAACTATTATTCTAGTATATTAATACCTCATCCAGGTCAATAGTTACCTGCTGCATTTTGCAGTATTTGTTTCCCTGGCATAATCATTATTGTTATTTATATTATTATTTTTCATGCAAGTAAATTTGTTAGGACTTTCCATATTGATACCCATATATGGTAATTTAAATGACGTTTTTGATGAGTTTCCGGTTTTCATTCTTTGGTCATTTCTGATGAAAGCGGATTTCCACTTTGTCATTGACATCTCTTCCTGACCTCATTGACTTAATGACCAAAGTGTTCACTCAAGTATAACATCAACTGCTTCACTATCCTATACTGTTTAGCTTTACTATATCATTTTAACCTAACCTTGTACACCACATACAGTTGCTGTTGTAATTACGTTCTATAGTAAATAACATACTTATAAACGTGCTCAACTTATAGAAAGGAAAAAGGCAAATATAAATTTAAACAGGAAATAAAAGATTGCACTGTAAATCTTGATATAGATCCTGTAAAATATCTACTATGATCTCATTTGCAACAGTAAAAAAAATGTAGAAGATTAAAATTCTCTTCATAATTACTTTTAAACAAGCTTTTTGCATGAAACAACTCACAATAGAGAATTTTCATTAAAGTGTGCTTTTTTTCTATTTACTACATTGTACAATTTAAAAATTTATACTGGAGTAAGGACTTGATTCTATGTTTAAAATAAGTAAAGATGGGTTATATGTATAATTAGTATTCACTTGAAGATAAATTTTAAAAAATGATACTTTAAATGATTCTATATGCATCCGTAACGATATAATCCCTTGCGTGGGTGGGCCAGGATGAAATCTTCTCGTTAATTTGGTTATGAACTGTGGCTTACCACACCTCTGACCTGAAACACCGCACTTATCTGGGCTCCTTATACCTTACTGTCCGTACCAGCTTTTAACTTAAGACGGAAGAACACACAGAAAGCTCACAGATAGCTTAAATAATATTCAATCCTAAATGTAATATGCTAACTATAATTATTTGTATTTATTTTTCATTTTATTTTGACATCAATTACTTTTCAGTGTAATTTATTTTGATCTTTTGTTGACAGTTCACCCGCTCATCAAGGTATCTAATCAGCTAGTAGCAGCGCCACAAGGTAGTGATGTCCTCATCCAGTGTTACGTTGAGGCTTCACCAAAAGCAATGAATAGTTGGCATAAAGAATCAGGTAAGTAAATAATTAAATACTTAGGTCTTCAATGACTTTTTTTTATTTATTATAATGCTAAAATTTGCAATCTAGATTTATTATACTTTTGTTATAATTTAAAAATTGTTAATAATATAAATATCATTGTTAGATAAATCAAAGAAATGTGTTGCATTGGAATATTACACTAAAAAACTAACTCCGTACGTTGGATTACTATAACAATGCTTCTTGCCGGTGAAATTTTTGATGTCACTTTTTAACATTAGCTTAAAGCAGGTATAGACCGGTTGCACTCATATTTAAGAGCCGCTATTTTGTTGGTCAGGAATACATAGGCCAGCATAGGAAAAACGTCATTTTTATTTTTTTAATAGCAAAACAAGCTTTCAAGCTCAATTAAAGCCTTATTTCTAGCTCCTAATAAGCTCGAAGAATTTGAGAAAATTTTGTTCAGTTGAAATAAACTCTTTTTATGTGAAAAATATTAGTAGAAATGATGTTTCCCCTATGCTGAACAATGCATTAGGCACCACAAACATGGCGACAAAGCGCAAGGATGTGCCAGGGGTTTATAAGTTTATCCAGTATACTTCATTTCAAATTCTAGGACGTTAGTTTTACTTAACATCTTTCTAAGGACGGTCCCGCAATCTAAAAGGATAGGAAATTAGGGGGTCCCCCGCCGATTTCCAGCGTGTTTTTGATAGGTTTCACGTCGCCACCAATAAAATAATAATAATAATAAAAGGATAAATAAAATAATAAATGATAATTATAAAGAATGGTGAAGCTAATGTCTTACAATGATTAAGAGATGAGATATAAGAAGTTTATTATTTTCAACAACTCTCGTCATTTTTTAAACTTATTGGTCCGACTGGTTGCCTATGCTGCAGGATACTAACACACGGAAAGTATCATAAGTATTTTTTTTATTTTAATTTTTAATAAGTTCACACGAAAAAAAAGTAATAATGAAATTTATTCAAGATTAATTTTTCTTATACATGTAGCATATAAATACTGCTAAATTGTAACTTCATAAATAATTATATGCTGTAAAACATAATAATTATGCTGTGAATGTAACATAATTATAATACAGCCTAGAGTCAATGATATATTGTAATGAATATAAAAATGATGAAACTGATTTAGCATAACTACTGTATTTATTTATGTCTATATATTTAAATAAACAAATAAAAATAATCTTATTGTATATAATAGATGGGGAACAAATATGCAGAGAGAGCTATAAGCCCTATCACTTCACTGTACAATAGGACAGCATAAAAACATTTGCCTGTTTATTATTATAAGTTTCCATATAACATTACAATTCCATTATCATTACTAAGTTCTTCGTGTAGAACTAGTCAGCTGGTGCAAATATTAATAGTAGTGCATTTTAATACTACTTTCATAATCTTAAATATACTGCACTTTATTTTCCATATTTTAACAAAAATGTCAATATTGAAATTTAATATTTAAATATAAATGCTTAATAATATTTAATAATTTGATTAGAATTTCACTGTATTATTAAAAGTATTATCTTATCTCTCTCTCTCTCTCTCTCTCTCTCTCTCTCTTACTTTTTATTAAAATAATAATAAATTATTAAACTTTATTAATGCTTATACAGGACTTTTTAGCCATATTAAATGAACTTAAGCAGTAACTATTAACCAAAAATATTGAAACTTAAGAAAAAAATTCTGTAAACATATTTTACTTTTATACAATTTTGGAGGTAGCACAATCCTAAAAACATCACAAATTTACGTACTGAGCATAACCAACATACATAAAGTACAGTATGTAACTTGTACATAACCATCATTTTAATGTTTCAAATTTTTCAAATTTCAAAATTTCAAAATTTCAAATTTCAAAATTCTTTTAGTTCCATTCTCCTTACAATCAAATATGCAATAAAAGTTACAATTGTTGAAGGTTTTACATGGAATTGTCAACTTACATACTAGTAGGTAATGTTCATTCATAATAAATTAACAGTTTTACTATTTAAGAATTTAGAATTTTAAAGTTAGATATCGTATCAACAAATGTTTCTCAATTTGATTTCTGAACTGTTTTTCAGCTCTTTTATTTGTTTACAATTTTCTAATGGAAAGCTAAAAATAGCAATAATTAAGAAACGCATAAGAATCCTAAATTACTACTGAAGGAAGATAGTTATTTTATTATTTCAGCGTATAACTCCAAAGTAAGATACATTTAAAAGCGTATAGTAATTTTAGCCAATATTCTTTCATTCATAATTACAAATTAATTCTCTTCCCAATATTAAATTCGTAAGTAGAATTATTGTAATGTATTGTTTGTTTGTTTTTATTATTCCTTAAAGTGCTTTAAAAAAACCTTAACAAACAATAAGACTTTTTTGAAATAACATTTTATATAAAATATAAAATACTATACTTGTTTTCTATATACGATCATTTTTTATATATATTTCGACAATAAAAATATTTTTTCTACCACATAAAAAACTGCTTGTGTAATAAAAAATATCTGTATTTCAATATTAACTGCCAAACATTATACAGGAAAAGATAATATAAATAAAAAAAATGAAAACAAAGTGCTCTATTTTTGTATAAAAATATTCTTTCTCTATTCTGTAGATGTCATCACAAATATTATTACGTGTGAGATTGCGGAACGATCAGGTATTGTCACTTCCTCTTATACGAGACACTGGGGAGAGAAAAAGATTGGAAATCGAACTTAAAGATTTTTTTTCTTTCTTTTTTCTTAACTTGACTTTCTTATTTTAGCTGACATGTGCAATACCGTCTATAGAAGTATATATATATATAGTGAGAGAGTGACAATAGCAAGTGATAGACGAGCCAATGGATTCCGATAACCTTACATATTCTTCAACAATCTATATACCTTCATTCACTTGATTTGTAATAGATACTGCAGTATTTTATATATATAAAAAAAATTCTTAATAGATTTTTTATTTTTTTCAATTCTTGTTAATGTTTTGTTGTATTGAAAATGAAAGAGTGAAACATTTTATTTTCTACTAAGTTCTTCTCTCTTTCTCTCTCTCTCTCTCTCTCTCTCTCTCTCTCTTCGTCGATATATTAATATATATGAAACACATCACTATCGACGACCTGTTGAAATATCTGCTCTATAAGAAAGAGGGAGTGAGCAAAAAAATTACACCTGAATGAAACATCATCTAAAGTGTTTTGGCGTTCAGCCAGAATAAAAAAAAAAATATATATATATATATATATGTTCCATCCATCTATCAATTTGTATCTAGCAGTATTGTATGGTAAATATAAATTTATACTTTTTCATGTTTGTTCTCTACTAATACTTACTATTCGTCATATTATTGATAATTTTATAATACAGTATGAAATTGAAAAATTACATTACTTATCGCTCTATTTTTACGTATATATTTTACGTTATTTAAAAATAAATATGTTATTATAACATAATATATTGAAAGGGAAAATGAAAATGAATTCTTAACGTATATATACATACGTAAATAAGCCATTTTCAGTTTCACTGTTATTTTTTAAAAAGTTTTTGTTGTCCATTGTATTGAGCAAAACAAGTTTTTGAAATTAAATAAATTAAAAGAAAATCAAATAATGTAGACAAAATTTATTTTTAATATATATTTTGTATTAACTCTCTTTATTCGTTTTTGTTGTCAAAATACTAAAAAAACGACAAAATTTCAGTCGAATTTTGTAGTTTTTAATTCTTGAAAATTAAAAACAAAACTTTATATAGAATATAACATTGTATTTTGAATCAAATAATAATAAATAACTGAAAACGAAAGAAAGAAAAATTGTTTTGTAACGCAATAAATATTTTCGTAAACATAATGATGCTACAATTGTAAATTAATATCTCTCTCTCTCTCTCTCTTTTTTTTTTTTTTTTTTTTTTTTTTTTTTTTTTTTTGGTTTAACAGAGGAAATATAACAAATTTAACGGAAAATACTTTGTATAAAAATAAAAACGAGAAATATAAAACACTTTCACCAGATTACACAGGAATCATGATGTAATGTATAAAAAATATATATATTTAAAAAATATTAAAATAATAATCATTTACATCAAAAACTCGACGCTAAAATAGCTAACTAATAAGGATTATTATTTATTATTTCACGCTATGATAATGTTTTATTATTAATACGATTTTTTTTTTATCATTTTGTAACATAACATTTATTTAAATTTTTTTTCGTTGTATTTATTTTAAAAAGTAATGATATTTATTATACTCACTTTTTTATTTAACAATTTAAATTTATTACTTTTTATATGATTTAAAATAAAAATATTTTGCAAGATTTTATTACTGAAAATTATATTTACATGTTTGTAATAGCATCATTAAATAATTCACTGTACAATTGTAGAAAAGTCTGTTGAAAGGTGATAAGCTCTTCATATAGAGGATAATTAAACTTTAAAAAAATGATGATTTTATTATAATAATAAAGCTGATAAATAATCACGTCCAAATTTAAAAAAAAAAATGTGCAAAAATAAATATCAACACTAATTTTGTAGCATAACTGTGTTTATAAGAGTATTTAGCTAGCAAATTTAATTTTGTTTTTTAGTATTTATACAACTTATTTACATAAGAAAAAAATGCTGAATAAACGTTTAGTATAAATATGACTACAAAAATTGAATAAGTAATTAAAGGTTGGTTTAATTCAACCAGATTTTAAAAATGAACCTCTAGGCTAATTTTTCTTTTCCCAAACACATGCTGAGTTCATTAGCATTATTAATTCTTAGATTTGCATATAAAAATGGCATTCAATAATAATATTATGCATAAAATATTTTTTATATAATAGGGTACATGACCAAATCTAAGACCTAAACACAAAAATAAAGTATTGTCAAGATAATTTTTAAATTTAAAATAGTAATTTCATGTTGCACAAAAAAAAAGTAATTTTGGTAATGATTAAATATTATCATTCATCAAGAGATGTATAGTACATTATAATTTGCATGAAATAAGGCATATTGCGTGTCGGGTGAGATACAAGAGGAAAAAATTTAAAGCCAGGAGCACCAGCATGTTGTTGTAAGAAGGACTTGAGTGAGTGAGTGAGAGAGAGAGAGAGAGAGAAAGTACACAGTGTGTAATCTTGCTATGGTTGACGATGATGCTTTGAGAGCTAACATGTAAATTAGGTTCATCCTTGTTGTTGTGTTGCTTCTGTGTAGGGACATCTACCATCTGGCACTCTCCCAGCCTCTCTCTCTCTCTCTCTCTCTCTCTCTCTCTCTCTCTCTCTCTCTCTCTCTCTCTCTCTCTCTCTCTCTCTCTCCGCTAGCCATCACAGCTTTACCAGATTAAACACAATGCAACAATATACATAAAAATTGCGACATTCTTAATTATTTTTAACTGTATACAGAGTATTCGTTTTTTTTTCTCTCTCTCTAAAATAGATGAGTTCTCTGCACGATCTATGACTCTATAACTATAATTAGATATAGTAATATATTATGCATATTATTGTGTGTATTTTTTAGTTAAATTATAATATACTAATATATAATATGAAGACTCGAACATAATTTTAAAAAAACTATCCAAGTTGTTTTGAATATATCCTTATGAGATTACGCGTGGAGTTTGTTAAATGGTAAAATTTTCAATCTAGATCTAGATTTCATATAACTTATTACGTTAACTATAAGTTAACTGACTTCGTGATAGCGTAAAAAAATGGCAAGCTATTTTTGATTATCAGTATAGCACACGTGTATGTACCTCTAACGCTATTTAAATATAACTTGCTCATTTTGCTTGTTGTGATGAAAGGAACTTGCAAATTGTTCACGTTAACACGATATTATAAAATAATATATCTGCATACTTATTTATTTCATTCGAAGTAAAATATTTGCCTCCTTTTCTCGGGTTATATACAAAACATATTATATAATAATTATCATTTCTAAAAGAAAATATATATTCTCTAATATTTCCTTTTTATTCATTTTTCTGTACATGGAAAACAATATGGAAAACTTATTTCAAAGCACTAAACTTTTCTACTCGTGTGTCTAAAAGTATAAGTATTTTATTTCTACGAACAAGGCAAATCAACTTCACAAAACTCTTCCTTCTCACTGTGCCATTTTTTTCCTTCTTCTTCTTTCTGAAACAGTCTTTTACAAAACAGTTGTCATACAATTAAAAAAAAACTGAAAAAATAAAATGCACTTTTTTTGTCATGTTAAGTTAGTAATGAATAGACTAGACATTTTATAAAAAGTTTAATATACTGTATATATATATATATATATATATATATATATATATATATATATATATATATATATAAAGAGAAAGAATGATAACTTGGTTCAAATTACTGTCTTTATTCACTTCGTTAACTATCGCTTCTGCTTCGTTATATTGAATATAACTGACAGATAAACGTACGTATGGACCAGGCAAAAAGCGACCTTCTTTCTCTCTCTCTCTCTCTCTCTCTCTCTCTCTCTCTCTCTCTCTCTCTCTCTCTCTCTCTCTCTCTCTCTCTCTCTCTCTCTCTCCTCTCTATCTTTCTATCTCTCTCTTCTTTTTTTGGCGAAGCGAATAAGAGATTTTTCGACGAAGCAATAAATCACTGTTGAGTTGCCCATGCTTGGTTGGTGCCTGCCAAAATGTATTGCAGTCAGTTTAATATACTACCATAATACTGATATACTGTACGTACTGTACAGTATAATATATTATATGCTCTCTCTCTCTCTCTCTCTCTCTCTCTCTCTCTTCATCTCCCTCTCTGATCAAATATCCATCAATAATTATTTAATACTATATACATACTATATATATATATTTTTAAATGAAATATTATATGAAAATAAACTAAATAACGATTCAAATCAAAATGATGAAAATCATAAATTTTATACAAATATAAAATATTTATATTTAATTAAAATTATTCCAGTTCATTGTTTTCAAATATATAATAATATTTAATAATTTTGTTGTATAAGTGTTTAATAATAATAAATCCATTAGTATATAGTGAGTTTATGAGTTGGAATTTTGCGAGTTAAATACTCTTTATATATATATATATATATATATATATATATATATATATATATATATATATATATATATATATATATACTTGTTATTAATTAATATAGACTATGATAAATCGTGTAATGCTATATATGTGAAGATACCATCTAGTAACTATGGTGAATCTACGTTCTCGAGTAAAAAAGTATTATGTTGCCATGGTTTTTATTTCACATCTTTTAGATTGTACGTACAAGTTACTATTGTATTTTTGTTTTTACTTCTTTTGTAATTAAAAGATTTTATGATAATAATAATAAAAAATACATACATGCTTTACAAATATTAGATAAATTCATATTATATAATATAACACGAATGAATTCATGACGTACCTACAATGGATTTATTAAAGAGTCATTGTTATGAGTTTTTTTTTTATTGTTTATTATTATGTGTTACATAATCTTGTAAATAATCTAACCAAGGCCAAACTTTATCGGTTAGCTTACTCAATCTATATTATTAGTATTAATTTTTACTATAATGTATACGTACTGTGTAGGTACATACATAATATCATTATACTTTTACGTAACAGTTTTTTTTTTTTTTTTTTTTTGTCGCAATAGTCCGCATAGTATTTAACAATAATCATCTCATTTTTAGCAGATTAGAATACATAATATAATGTATTTATTTCTTCCATATTTCTATAACTTGAAAATAAATGAAAATATTAACAAAAATTGAAATTTTGTTCCAAAAAATTGAGTTTTAATTCCATATACAGTACAACTTTTATTCTAATCATTATTTACAAGTAGTGAATAAATTTGATTTGTTTTATTTTGTTGTATTCTTTAATTTCAAGCCATGTTTAAGATTTTATTGCATTGACTTTTTAATACTTCCCTATCATAGAAGATATGAAATTGTAGTATTATATAGCGATAAAATAAAACATTATTACAATATAACAGTATTGAACTAATACTTTAATTCTAATTACGAAATGGTAACGATTATAAAACGTATTAATTAATATTTTGTCAATAAGGTAGCTATTGACCTAGAATCAGAATATTACGAACAAGCATTCAAATTTAATGGCATATTGTTCTGAAATCTGAGCCTGTGGTACAGTGGTATGCGTGCTGGTTTGACGTGCAAGAGATCATGAGTTCAATTCTCAGTGGGAGTATGTGGCTTTCTCAGAGGCTGTGGTATGCACTGAAATGTGCTCTCGTATTCTACGTACATTGATACCCTTACGTATATGCCACATTGCAGTGTCACAGGTAAAATGATAGGAGAGATATTTAGGCTTACCAAGTCTATTCATATCTCCGGTCAGTCCTAATAGTGGTGGTAGTGGAACACGCAATCACGGGTATCTCGAGAAGGTGTACCAATTTACCAAATCTCATTCATTTCTATTAAATCGTAAGGTTGTAGGGTATAGAACTAAAAAATTCAAAATTATTGTTTTCTCTATTTTCTTCAATCGTATACAACAAGGTATCCGTCAATGTTTATAATTAACTCTTTTTTTTTCTCTCAATCTTGTCCCTCCCTCTTCCCAACTTTTTAAATTTTTGGAGTGTTGGTTAAGAAATTATATAAATATACTTTTATTTGAAATTATAAAAAAATGCAAAAATAATGATCATTTTATGTCTTTAAAAAATCCCAGAAAGCAGAACAAACGTTATATTTTGCAACAAAGTATTCCACTTGTACAGTAAAATACTTTGTTTTTTATAGAGTTTCAATAGCTATATACTTTGATATAGAACAGAGTAGTTTTTCAGTTGAAAATTGAAAATTATTGGTGAAAATTTACTTTATACTACAGCCTAGTAGAAGAAAGCATACTTATATGGAATATGCATATATAGTTACTTTCATCTTTATTATTATCATTTTTGTATTTTTTTATATTATTAATAAACACAAGTTACTCAATTTTAGGCTCAACTCAGGATTAAAGTTGCAAGCTTATCAAATTGAAGATAATATATGTTTGTTTCAGGAGAGAAGCTGGTGGACAGTGCCAAGTACGTGATGAGTGAGACACCGCTCAGTGAATACTCTCTACTCATGAACCTCACAATCCGCGCGCTTGAGAAGCGAGACTTTGGCGGCTACCTCTGCTCTTCCAGCAACGCCATGGGCCGAGTCGAGGGTGGCGTCAGACTGCAAGGTCAGTACTATACAGTACAGTCGAGGCCCCCGGGATACCGGGGCCTCGGTACAGTACACCTCACGATACTAGTCACAAAAATTCTATTTCATTGTTTTATAAATGAAAATTTACGAATCTTCTTTATTAAAAAAACATATACATTTTTGAAAGGGAATAATGTATGGAAAAAGAAATAAAACAATTGTAATTTTATGAAGCTTATAAATCAAAAGCTCCAGGAATGAACTGGCACCCTATAAATTTTTTATCCCCTAGCCTTTGTTGCTTCATAAACTGTGGAGAAAAATTATACGGTAGGCAATCCTTTTTGCAAATTCTATTGAAATCTAGAATTGTTGACGCCATAAATTGTCAATTCTATAATTTTTAGCCCTTAATTTTTTTCTTTGTGTTTAGAGACGGGTTAAGAAACATAACATGTGAATGCATAATGGTCTCATCTCATGATTTATCAAATTTTACAATTGTTTTGAATGCAGTAGCTCTTCAATTATAAAGTAAACTGCACATTATTGATGGTATAAATGAGTTTTTAGATCAATCATTAACATAATTTTGATACATTAGAATCATTGCTCTTAGAGTTTTCATTACGTTGTGTTGAGGCTAATAAAAGATATAAATCGTGAATACCACATTTATTGCTCGAAAGTATATCAATTATGTAAATATTTGTTAATTGTCCAAATGGACGAAATACATACAAACTTATTTGGCCTTTTTTCTTCTTACTTTGTTATTACGCATTTAACTCTTGTAATATTAAACTATTTCTTAGTGGTAAAAAATGTGCAGCTCTACTTTCATGATGAACCATAATGATGGTTTCTCTGATCTCTACATAGTAACAATTAACAATCATTAAAATTAAATTTACCAATCAACTCTAAAATTTTGTTTCTAAAAAAATGAGCTTAAACATTTTTTTAATCAAAATGTTATTTTTGTGCTTTAAAATATAAAACTGAATTTAACCAAGCCTCTATAATATAAAATATTGCAGAAAATATCATTAAAAGAAACTTATATAAAGAAGTATAAAAAATGCATATTTTAAAATTGAAAAGAAAAAAAAAAGTTCATTAAGAGAAAAAAGCTGCTGCACTAATATTAAAAAATATTGACAAAAAAAGTCAACGCTACCTCTTCACATTTTTCCCATTAATTTTAACGTAATTAAAAACTAAATAAAAATTGAAAATTTTCTTATGAGTTTAAAATGTACATTTTTGTTTCTTTATTCTATATAGCATATTTATAAGCTACATTAAAATGACTTCAATTCATAAAATTTTACGTGTTAACTTGCACGCACATACAAATTTAATTAATTTTTTTTTATTTTATGTTTGTAATTTACATTTACACGAAACAAGGGTGAAACAAGGTGAACATTATTTCCAATTTTCTAACACTGTATATGGCCTGTCTGCTTGTGTGTTTGTAATATTGGATTTTATACAAATTTATTCTCCAATATCAGTATTATATTTGTGAAATTATATTTGTTATTATGAGCTAAAGAGTTTTTAATTTTAAATAAGTTTTACGTAAAAAAAAAAAAAAAAAAAAAAAAAAAAAGAAAGAAAGAAGTTCTTACGTCATATATCTTATTTAATTTTATAATATAAACTTCATAATAATAACATGATATGAATTTTAAGTAAGGCTTCAGAGTTATTATGTCTTCTGTTATTTTCCTCTTCGACAACAACAACAAAAACTTTTTTCTTCTTTTTTACTTTATCAGAAATGGATTTTTTTTTTTTTTTGAAGGACCGAAGTTAAAATGAGCTTATTGATTATATTTATTTTATATATATATATATATATATATATATATATATATATATATATATATTATATTGCAAAGTTAAAGTTGCGTCATTTATTATGGTCCTCTTATAATATCATCTCCCCTATATAAATATATACATATATTTTTTCTTTCTCTTGATTTTTTTTGTCTGTTTTGTCAATTGATGCTGCATATCTTATCGCTTGTAGCAGCTGTTGCAGTCTCTCTCTCTCTCTCTCTCTCGCTTTGGTAGGTTCGACACCCGAAATGCTATCACTACGATATATATATATATATATAATATACTCTTATTCTATATGTAGTATAATATAGAGACCTATGAGGTAATTTAAACTTGCTACCAACACCAGACTCTTATGTACGCTCCATTTACTTTGCGACCATAAATCGAACCTGCTAAATTGAATCGCTGCTTCGCTTTACTAAAGTAGTCTACTGCCTTGTTCTTGTATATAAGAGGAAGAGCATGAGGGAGGAAGGGGGGAAGACAACAACTTACCCACAATCGCAGTATTATACTTCTACTTTTTTGTCTATTTTTTTTTTAATTTTATATAAACTTTTTTATCTTTAAAATGTTTAACTGCTCTCTGTTTTGAATTCTCTCTCTCTCTCTCTCTCTCTCTCTCTCTCTCTCTCTCTCTCTCTCTCTCTCTCTCTCTCTCTCTCTCTCTCTCTCTCTCTCTCTCTTTTAAATTACTAAAATAAAATTCAGATTTTGTCATAAAATCGAAAGTATATATATATTTTTTTGTATAAAATAAATTTTATTATCTTTTTGGTGCAAAGTTATTATAAAGTTTTGTTGTAAAAATTTAAAACAAAAGTAAAAATGATAAAACTTTATTTTGACTTTTACTAGAAAAACATGACACAAAGTTGTTGCTATACTGAATGTATTTCAATTTTGATAACGTATATTTATTTTGATATCATATTAAAATAAATTTATTGTTTCAATTGAAATCCGTTGTGATTTCTTATTCACAAATATTGTTTTATTTATCTTGAAAGTACGAAGCACGAATGAAGGATATTGACACATATATTCCAGTTTTGATAACTTGAAATATAATTTAAATTATTATTAAATAATGCTAATGTTTTTATTTTGCTAAATTTTAAATCGCAAATCAATGCTGAAGAAACAAAGAAATACTCATTGATAATAAGAATAATAGATCTTTATTTAAGGCGCATAGAGGGTTTTTCCAACCCTATCACATGAACCTTGGCTAAAACACATGCAACATAATTTAATATACAAAACAACAATACAATTGATACATTACAATACATTGATAATCATGGTTAAAATGTAATGGGATATAGTTTAAAATTATAGCTACTTATTCTACTGCTATGAAAGTAACGTGAAAATGTAATATCATTTTAATACCATATCTGTATCTAAAATATTTGAACTTGTTTAAAAAAAAAAAAGCAAACAAAATTATAATAATGTAATAACACAAACGCGCGCCTGATTCAGATGTTATGTAAATTGGAGTAAAAATTGATTTTTGTTTTGTTCAACGACGACAATCGACAGCCATGCAAAGCAGAAAAAAAACTCAAAAAAAAAAAAAAAAAAAAAAAAAAACATAACCGTATTGTCGATTACGTAGTGTTCAGTGGAACCAATATTAAAGTACATATGCCCAGCCAGATTATCCGCAGTTGTGTGTGTGTGTATTGGATATTGTCTAAAACATATTGAGAGACCATTTTTGTTCTTTATATATATATATATATATATATATATATATATATCTTTTATCAGTAACGCATGAACAATATTTGCCATATAAAGAGAGCGAAAGCAAAATTTATGAAAACAACTAAAAAGTGATAAGCTTTATTAAAGAGGGGTGTATATTATATATATATATATATATATATATATATATATATATATATATATAGAGATTTAAAATAGTACTTTCATATACACAAAACTATCTATCACTATATGTATATAGAACCCTCATGTTTTTCTATTGTGTTCGTGCATGGGCAAACTGAAACTGAATAGGTGATTAAATATTGAATAGAAAGTAACATCGTCAGCATTTTGTGATATACTTTGTATGCTCTATAGCTACGAAAACAATGTTCGTACTTTATATATATATATATATATATATATATATATATATATATATATATATATATATATATATATATATACACCAAAGTCCACAATATGGAGCTTTTTAAATGAATAAAGTCCACCCATAATCTAAATTTAGTAAGGAAATTTTTGGAGAGGAAAACTAAAAAGATGTTATTCTCGCTCATTTAGATTTATTTAAAATATGATTTACCTTATTTTGTGTTAATTGTGTACGATTGCTTGCATTTTGTTGTTGTTGTTGTTGATAAATTTCCATTTTTTCAAAACATTTTTTGAAATGCTCATTGATCAAAAATAATCTATGATTCCAAAATAAATTACAAGATTTTACTAAAACTGGATTCTTATCGGAGAGTTCTGCTTTTATAGCCTATTTTACATTCACTCTTTCCTCAGCTATAAGACGTTTATATATATATATATATATATATATATATATATATATATATATATTAGCAGCGATTGATGTTAAATACGAGTGAAACAAAAAGTTATAATGATTTATCAAGCCGAAATCAAAATAAAATATTAAAAACAAAAACTTTATATGTTTCAGAGCTTCACCTCACCCCTAAGACTACAATCGTTCCTGTATCGTCCCGCCACAACTTGCCGGACAACAATAAAGCACGTAAGAAACAACAACATCACAAAAAAGAACAACAACGAAAGCGGAAGAAACACAAGGATGGTAAAGATAGGGGTGATGAAAGTGGTGAGGCTGATTTGGAAGGCGAGGAGGAAAGTGACGAACTATTCACTACTCCAGCGTCTATGTTCGAATCTCAACACGTGCACACACACACGCCCTCATCGTCAGGCCCTACACGACAACCCGCGTGGGTGTTGCATCATAATAGCGCCCCCTCAATGCCTAGTCTTCCACTGTGGCTCTTGCTGGCCACAGCTCAGGCACGAGTAACCCTCAACTTTTACATCGTTTAAGTATCGGACTTGCAATGGCTTTTTCAAAAATACTTATAAAGCCATACATAATTATATATATACATATATATATATATATATATATAAATATAATGAACACTATAACTGTGCTAAATATTATTATCTGTACATATAATATGAATTTATGTACTATATAAACATACTATCTGGTATAAAAAAAAAATGTATCAAGACTTTGAAAATTATGAATGAAGATGTTAATGAGTGATTTTTTTTTCTTTTATTAGATTAAATTTTTGTATGTTGTTAAAATGAAGAAGAACAAAGAAAAGAAAAAGAAAAATAAAAGTATGAATTATAATAACAGATTTTTCATATGCAAAAATAATTATTGATGTTAAAATAATAAATAAATGTTAAATAAATAAAAAAAAAAAAAAGTAATAATTAAAATCTATAAAATACATACCTAAAAAAAGAAGTAAAAAAAAAGAAGACTTTATCAAATAAATAAAACTATATGAATGAAATAATTATAAATGGGGTTGATAAAAATATTAATAAAAAAATCATGCCATTTATAGCTGAATGGATGATCAATTATTGACTGTAACATTTTGGTTCCTTCCCTGCAGGACAATAAGAATTTATAATATTTATTTAATTTAAAAATGTTTTGTTTTATTTTTGTATAATATTTCCGTGAAATTATAATTAAACATTGAGTGTACGTGTTAGGTGTCAAATAAAACCTTCCAACCTTTTGTAGAGATGAAATTACTACTCTGTTGTGTAAAATAAAATCATGTCCTTAACCGCCCGAAATAAATGTCGAGATTTTCAATGATGAAAAATAAATGTGTAATCATTACTTAGCATATCATCAGTGTAAAAATATAAGGTTTTTCAGACCTTTACTTTCTTTACTATATATCATCAAATTTATATATAAAAAGAGAGGGAGAAAGAAAAGAAAAAAAATAATACAATTCGTAAAACAATAAAAAAAAATCTTTAAATTTTTATAATTAAAATTTTGTTGTCGTAAAGAAAATGCAGGAAAGGGCATAATTAACTTTTTTATTAAGGTTTTTTCTCATATCAAATTCTTGCATTCCATTCATTATTGTATGAAAAAAAAAAAGAAGTCAGAAATACGATGAGAGTGAGAGCGAGTGAGAGTAAAAAGAGAGAATGAAAAATTCCAAAAAGTTGACTCAAGACAATACCTGTAATAATATTACATATAAATATAATGTAAAATAAAATAATATATATCAAAAATACTACTTAAAATACGAAGATGTGCTATAGTAGAAGGCATATTTGTTCTTTGTTATCTATATAATTATTGTTTGTATTTAATATAAAAAATAAAATACAATGCGCAGTGCGATTCAACACTCCATATAATAATATCGTATTTCTTCTATTTATATTGTTGTTAGAAACCCTTTTGCTAATCCTACATTATTATTATTTTTAATTAATTTGGTTTTTAAAATTGATGTAATTTTAAAAATAACTTCCCATGTATTCGGATTTCATTTGAATTTGACCTCTTGCATATTTATTATGATGAATTCACGATTCCTCTCAAGAATCAACAAATAGTAAAAAAATTAAGTATTAAATAAAAACTTATTCATTTAAAATACACAGCAATGGTCTTTTTCTATCTCCAATATTTGTATATTTGATACTTTATTTCAATTATTTTGTATGGAATCAATGTTTTTTTTTACAATGAATCAGTATGAAAAATGTTTATTAATATAATTGAAACTAATGATTTTCTTTCACTTGATAAAAAATTGTTTAGCATAAGCAATGAATCGCACACGCTAATCTGCAGTGTTGAAATATAAATTTAATATTGTGAATTGACCTTATATATGTGTTGTGTTTTACTGTGGCCTCAAAACTGTAAAATAAAATACGATTATTTTAATATGTGAGAAAATGGGATGAAGGAGGCTACTATCACGATCAGTTCAATTTTTTGGAAATATACAAAGTTTGACCATGCAGTTTTATTTATTTATGATTCTTTTTATTATTGAAAAATGACAAAGTAAATGTTAAATGTGTAACTAAATTGTTTTAGTATAATTTTTACTTGTTTGTTTGCTGAGTAAATAATTTATTTGACTTTCAATTTATAAATACAAAAATTGTAATAATGTATATGTCAGCATTTTTGTGTGTATAAAAACTGATCAAAAATAAAATAAAAATAAAACACTGTTACAACGAACATTGTTTTTAGAGTATTATTTCTGATATTTTTTTATTTTTATCTTCAATTTTTAAATTTAATAATATAATAATAATAAGTCAATTTAGTTCTTGGAATGCATAAAAAAATCTTGTCATCGCGGCAATTGAAAAAAAATAATAATTATAAGCATTGATTTTCTTTTATTCTTATTAATATTATAAAACAACGAAAATTATATTATGAAGATTAAATGCGGAAAAAAAAAAGTTTAGAGAATACACCAAAAATGGATTAATTTGCGTCAAGTTTATTGAGTGTATTTTTATTTTTTACTATATTGAAACTTGGAAGATAGTGTCGATGCAAGTATGACTTTACTGTGCAGTATGAGTACAAAAGTGATACTTGGGATATGAGAAGGGAGTTAATAGAGTTTTCTTTAAAAAATTTCAGAGCTATAATGATATCGATCCACATGACCATTCGGATCATTCCATATAAAGTTTTGTCTTGTCGTAGTCTAAAAATAACAACGCTTATTTATAATTCAAATTTTTGCGTTGCATTTGTGTGCCCCTCTATATTTTTTAATTGATTATAACTTTATTTTATATATTTATTCAAGGGAAATTATCGAATTATATAGCACTGTATGAATATTCATTTTTTGGGACACCTGATTTCAATTATATAAATCAGGAAAAAATTACATATAGAGATTATACATATGGATTATGGATATTTAAGGGATGTCGGATCTCGCAAAAATTACAAAGTGAAGAAAAAAATTATTCACAAATATAAACATTTTTGTGATGTGTCTTGTGTCTTGTACCATATAATATATTAAAAAAAATGTAACAAAATGGAAATATAATATTTAAAAAAAGCATTAGCTATGGGGGTTTATAGGGATAGAAAAATTATTGCGAGTTCATTCTTCTTTCTTTTACGGCGTTACAGAGTAAGTATATTAAGTACATATTAATGCTGTTCGTAAACCCTGTTCTCTTGCACCAAAAATTGCGCATTCCATTTGAATAACCAAAGGCGATCGTCATTTTAGGGGCAGAGAACAGGGTTTACGAACAGCATTATTAACATACCATCATACCACCTGATCATACCATACCTCCTCTCCTATAGATGTATTTAATAATATCAATTATATAAACGCTACACCTCTGTCGAGTGTCGATTCATACAATGTTCCTTACATTGGTTTCGATCAGGGTGTCGATATAAAAATATATCTTTTGAATTTTCATAAACTTGCGCCATTTTTCTCAACTAGTAATTTACTGCCATCTACAGGAAAAAATAAGAAGCTCCAGTCAGCCTGTTGCAAAAATCCTGCAAAAATCCACAGCTGACAAGGAAGACGCCGGCCAAAATTTTGTTTTCCTTGATTAATACTTAATACATGAAGCATTTCAGATTTATAGGTGTATTTTATGGTTTAAAGTTTGAGTTGATTTTATAGTTTATGGATTTTTCTCCTTAGAAGTCGAAAATGTCGTGTCTTTTCTGCGTAAATTCACTTATAATAGGAGGATGTTTGGGCATCCTTGCTGTTATTGTCAACTATTTCCGTGCAAAGAAAATTCCTAGCCTAAAAAATAAGCACGTCGTGGTAAGTTTATGTATGCATATCATACATATGTCAGTGTTCTGCTTATATTAATTAAAGCTGTGCTCAAATTGTACTTTATCACAGAGAATATTGTATGTTGTATGACAGTCATTGAGCCGGGCATAATTTTTAATAAAAAATAAAGCAGTCCGGCCACAATTTTTTTCCCTTTTCCTTATTTTAAAGCAACACCTAAGAAGAAAATACTAATGAAAATTTCCTATAAATTTATTTACAGATAACTGGTGGATCCTTGGGCATTGGAAAATGTGTTGCAATTGAAGCAGCACAGCACGGAGCTGATGTCACCATCATAGCAAGAGGTGCTGACAATCTTGAAATTGCACTCTCTGAGATAAAGCAGCATGCTGTGGATGTTGCTAATCAAAAGATCCAATATTTGTCACGTAAGTGATTCATATATTATACATACATGCCTACAGCCAATGCAGTACATACATATGTATGTATCATACAAATGCATAAGTATTTTATAATTGTACACTTCTCCCGAATAAATCTGACTGGTTGCGTTAAAGTTTTTAAGTATATTTAAATTTAACATTTGGAGACATGAATGCTGTTGTCAAATTTATTCGGGAGGAGTGTACTTACAGTATAATACTAGTTATTGGCAGGCTGCAGTTACCAGCATTTTTATTATTATTATTATTTTATTTTTCTATACTTTCCATTCATTTTAGGGTCTTAAAATTTTAGCACAAAAGAGATGATTATAAACAATAATTTTTATTTAAAAATTTTAAAACTAAAAAAAAAAAAAAAAAAAAGCAGCATGCCGGTAATTGCGGCAAGTATGCAGATAACTACATACCTGTACATAGTGCAATTACCAAATAGTCTTATTTCTACTGTACTGTTTGAAGTTTTATTACATACGCAAACACAATATGTGCAACTATATATATGTATCGACCTTGTTGCGAGCAAAATGTGTAAGTCGTTTCCGACCGTAATGGAGATAGTGCTCGACTTACACATATTGCTTCGCGTGACAAAAAAATGAGTTACACACTTTGCTTGCAACAACATCGATATATGAAATTGTCATTTGGTTTCTTATTTCTGTCTTTGGTAAGATTACAAAAGTTGAACTGCCTTGATTTAAACAACTCACCCTCTCTTATTTTTATTAATTTTTTTTTTTTTTTTTTTACATTGCATTTGACATGTGGCTTTGCACTTATTTTGGGCTCATTGCTCAAACCCAGGTAGATCTACCAGCTTTGAACAAACTTATGTGAGCAACTAAGGATATGCTGTCCTCTGTCAAACAGTTTTGAACCCATGCAATTAAATTGCATGTGTTGAGAGACCCCAAACAAAATAATAACCCAACAAAGAGAGTGAAGGATCAATGATAAAGAAAAGGATAGAAAAACCAGCAAGGGCCTTACCACAGTAGAAGTTCTATGGAGAGGTCGAGGTCTTGCATGGCACAGTATACTGTTATAAAAGTTTCTTTATAACTTGAGAGCTTTCGTCATATGATAATGACATTATCAATCAAAAGAGAAAGTTACTTGAGCACATCACTGAGCAGTGTCTTGTCTTGTACAAGACAAGACACTGCTCAGTGATGTGCTCAAGTAACTTTCTCTTTTGATTGATAATGTCATTATCATATGACGAAAGCTCTCAAGTTATAAAGAAACTTTTATAACAGTATACTGTGCCATGCAAGACCTCGACCTCTCCATAGAACTTCTACTGTGGTAAGGCCCTTGCTGGTTTTTCTATCCTTTTCTTTATCATTGATCCTAACCGCGATGGTTTTTTCCTTAAATTGATCAACAAAGAGAGTGATCAAATAAGTACCATAATTGAGGATATTGTAAGCTTACAAATTGTATTTGATATTTCAGTGGACTTGAGCACGAGTTACGATGTAGTAGAGACTGCGATGGTAGATCTAGAACAGAGAATTGGTCCAGTGTACATGTTGGTGAACTGCGCAGGTACATCCATCTGTAGCAAACTTGAGGACACAGCACCCAAGGACATTGAGGTATCTACTGGTTCATTCAACATTTTATTATGAAATAGATCTCTAAAATTTGACTTCAATTTGTTTTTGTTGTAGTATCTGATGAAATTGAACATCTTGGGTACAATTTATCCAACCAAAGCACTTGTGGCTCTTATGAAGTGCAGGAAGGAGGGTAAAGTGGTGATTACTGCATCGCAAGCAGCTCTTGTTGGTATCTTTGGTTATACTGTGTACAGTAGTAGCAAGTTTGCACTTCGAGGTCTGGCAGAAGCTCTGCAGATGGAGGTAAATATTCTGTGTGCTAGCAAGATTACTAGATTGAGATATGAACTTTCTTAATATTAATTAAAGACAAGCTTTTAGTCAATCAGTTCCCAAGTTGAAGGTTGACAACAGACCTATCAGCAGGCCAAAGCTCTGTGATTGGAATTTGTGGGGAGACCTTAAATGGTTAATTATATCTTGATCTTGTAAATACTGTAAAATAATCCTGGAGCTTCTTAGAGAAATATACTCATTCATTCATTTCATATGTCCATAATAGGTAAAACCATACAACATGACAGTTACCCTAGCCTTGCCACCCGATACTGACACTCCTGGATTTGCTGAGGAAATGAAGAACAAGCCTCAAGAGACGAAACAAATCTCAGAGTCTGCTGGCCTTGTGGCTCCCGAGCAAGTCGCCAGTCAGATGTTGCAGGATGCCCTGGTGAGTGACAGCCATAAAAGTAATAGAATAGTAATATCACCTGAGGCCTGGAGTTTCTTTATACATAATTATAAAACAATTCATGTGAAGGATAAAATATACTATCATGGTTAGGTATCAATATTTGAAAGAAAAGGAGAGGAGAAGACAGGATGTGCAGCAAGGCAGCAACATTTTATGCATATAAATGTGTTTTTACGTTGACAGATTGTAATTGTAATAGACAGATAAAAATAAGAATACTAACTCACGCTTGCGCCAAGCTAGCATGAGAGCAAGTTTTGCTGTGACGTTGGTTTGGGATTGCTGTAACTGCCATTGCTCTCAGTGGATTAATTATTAAAATTTTGAGATCGTGTTTTCAGGAGGGTTAATATCACAATGATCCCTATTTAAAAAGCAATTGATTACTATTCCTTAAATGTTAATTTCCTCCCTTTGCCCAATTTTTAAAATCTATCTCCTATCAATTACGTTTAAAAAAATAATTAGAAAATAGTTGGTAGAGATTAGAGCACATTGAATTGAAAATTAATAAAACGCGAAAATTCTCTAATTTAAATAGTAAATTGGGACTAGGGATGCAAATCATTATAGCTTGCGCTAAATAAAAATAGACGTTAAAAGGGATAAGGGGTATAGTGTCAATGTAAAATACGATATACCTAACATCTCACGTTCTCACACTACATCAAAGGCACAACATTATAAAACAGTATCAGACTTACTCTTGGCCTTAGACCGGTTTCGTCCTTTACCTAGGACTCATCAGTAAGGCTCGGCAGAGAGCTCTGTACAGCTAGAGATGGCTCACACCACATCTGCTAACTGACTGAGCTGAGGAAGCAAGTGGCAGCCGCGTTTTTATACGCGATGCCCCCGCAGCTGCTCGCGCTGATTGGTTGAACAATCGCGCGCGCAAACCCGGCTTGCTATTTAAAACCTCTCATCCTCACACTGTAATATAATATTGTGCACTAAGAGGGATGCAAGACTGGCTGCCAGTAAGCCACATGTGCCCTCCCTCACTTCCTAGAGTTCCCCAACTCCAGAAAGTTTGCGAGAGCAATGCGCCTGCCGGCCGCCTGTGTCGTGATTAAGCTAGTTACATCGTTTAATATATTGACACCGGGGTAGGAAAAGTAAAAAAGATTATAGAAATAGGAGAGATAGGATAAAAATATATGCGCTTTGGCATATTTTTAATTTAATTAATTTAGTACGTGCTCTTATTGGCGTTGGCAAGTAAAAAGGGCCGAGAATACAATATAAATGAAAGAATCTTATTTACAAAAGCTTATATTATATTACATTACATTATATTATATTACAGTGTGAGGATGAGAGGTTTTAAATAGCAAGCCGGGTTTGCGCGCGCGATTGTTCAACCAATCAGCGCGAGCAGCTGCGGGGGCATCGCGTATAAAAACGCGGCTGCCACTTGCTTCCTCAGCTCAGTCAGTTAGCAGATGTGGTGTGAGCCATCTCTAGCTGTACAGAGCTCTCTGCCGAGCCTTACTGATGAGTCCTAGGTAAAGGACGAAACCAGTCTAAGGCCAAGAGTAAGTCTGATACTGTTTTATAATGTTGAGCCTTTGATGTAGTGTGAGAACGTGAGATGTTAGGTATATCGTATTTTACATTGACACTATACCCCTTATCCCTTTTAACGTCTATTTTTATTTAGCGCAAGCTATAATGATTTGCATCCCTAGTCCCAATTTACTATTTAAATTAGAGAATTTTCGCGTTTTATTAATTTTCAATTCAACGTGCTCTAATCTCTACCAACTATTTTCTAATTATTTTTTTAAACGTAATTAATACCAACCGCGATGGTTTTTTCCTATATATTCTATCTCCTATCAAACATTTTTTTTAACAAAGAAGTTAAAGTTTTTCTTAAGTATCCTTTGTTTGATAACTACAAATTTTTATTTTTCTGTCCATCATTTATTGAAGTTTTGCATGAGTTTTAACATCTCCTATGACTGTTTACATTACAGGAAGGCAATTTCTTCAGCACTGTAGGATTTGAGAGTGCTCTGATGACAACATTGTGTGCTGGCATGTCTCCTTTCTCATCTTTCTCTCAACTAGCCTGTGAGGTGAGCTTTTCGTTCTCTAAATTGATATGTAAAAAAAAATATATATATAGTAAAAGGGAAAGGCACGGCAAAAACTAGAACATACTTGATTAAACTTAATATAAAAGCAAAAAACTTAATTTGGATTAAATTAAGAAATTTGGATTCAATATTGCTAGCAGAAATATAGTTGCTAGATATTTTTTGTTTAAAAAGGTTTAAAAAGGCCAAGTTCTTTCTGTGCCAAAAAATAAATTATGTATATACAGATACCAATCACATTCACAACGGATGGGTTCTCAAATTGATAGATATGGGTATATTTTATTTCTCTTTTATGCTGTTTTAAAATAAACTGTTACTCTGATTTAAATACCTTTGTAATGTTTTTAAAAAGTGTTTTTTTTTTTTTTTTTTTTTTTAAGTCACCTCTTTAAAATCTAATAAATTTCATTTTGCCATGCCTTCACATCAACTACTTCATGGGACATTTTACATCTTAAAATCTTAAATCTTAATCTGTAAATCATTTTACATCTTAGTTTACATTTTTGTAAACTTAAGTAAATAAGAGAAAAATTAATGTAACTTTATATTTCAGATGACTTTCGGTGGTTTCTTACGCTTTGTTGGTGTCCTCATTCTCGGCCAGTTCAATCGCATTGTCAGCAAATGTGCTCAGACCCGAGAGCAGACCAAGAAGGCAGAATGATAGCTGAGTGTTTGTGTGCATGCGTGTGTGTGGTATATAATTTGTAGGACAACATTCCGTGTGCTCCGTTTCTTTTCAGCATTTATATAATCATTCCATTTATACAGAGAAATATATTATACTCTGCTCTGTCTTTCAAAAGACAGCAATTTTTTAGTGCATTTTACTCTCTTTTTCAGATACATGTACACTTATTGATGGTATAATGGTTATTTGAAAGGATATGCCACTTTTAAAATAAAGAGGCTCAAAACTGAGTGCTGGGTCAGCTATTTGCTGTAGACACTTCTGTTCATTGACTTTTTGTCACTCATTGCAATGTAAGTAATTGTATGTGATGTGTAATGTTACTGTAGTTGATATTGTCAATTGTTATTACAGTATACAGCAAGATCAGCATAATTGTAAATATAACAACAATTTAGATAACATTTTAATGAGTGACAATAAGAAGACAATCAAAAGATCTTCAAGGCGTAGAACACCTTGAACAAAAGAGTTGCGTAATATCCTAACAAACCTGAAAATCAACGTTGATTTGGCCAATGCAAATTTTTTGTTCAAGGTGTTCTACGCATTTCAGGTGTTTCGTTGAGCCAAGAGCTAGCAACCTAGTATTTACTTGCACTCAGTTTTTAGCCCCTTTCTTTTGAAAGTGGAGAGTCTTTTCATGTAATCTTCAAGCCATGGATAAGTGAACAGCCAAGGACAAAAGTTTGAGAATGATTTGTGTAGGCAATCCGCAATCACACTATGCTCTATCGTTATGAAAAAACGCAGCTGTTGCCGCAGTCCCGTTGTCAAACCTTTGTCCAGAGGTTTACATGTTACTCATACAATTTAACCAATTCATTATTATAATATAATACCAAAACAAACTTTATTGTGTAGATTTAATGAAGTTAACTTTTTGAGTAATATCTCTATGAACTGCTTAATTATATTTTCTATACTGTATTTGCATTTATATATTTTAGTCACGCACCATATATGCATTTAAAGTTGATACGTAATGATAGTAAACTTATACTTTTTTGAGGCTAAATAAGTTTCTTATTGTTAAACATAACTAATTTCTAACATTAAAAAAAAAATTAGAAAATAGTACTGTACTTCTTATCTGCAAGAACTTACTTTACTCAAGTAAGTTTATAATTTAAATTTGTATGCTAGTCACAAAAATCACCTAATAATACCAAATAGCACAAGCAACTCTTCTGCACAAATTAATAATATTATTATTTTCTAATTAACTACCATTGTTAGAGTTAACAGTATCAACTTTTGCATTGAAAACAATAAAAAAAAAGTGTGTATTTAAATGTTTCTTTATTCATTCTCTGATGAAACCATATTTACAGAAGTTTATGATAATTTAAATTTGCATCACAGTTGGAAATATATTAAATATTTAATTTTAATATAAATTTTTGTTGTATGAATCATAAAACTTTTATTACATTAGCTTTAAGAAACATAAGTATTTCAACATTTATGTTAATGTTCATCCCAAACATTTGGAATTAATTGACTAGAACAAGTTACGTAGTGTCAGGTAGACTGCTAGTAAGGTAGCTCCCAGGGTGCTTGCTTTCAAGCTGTGAGCTGCACCGCAGGTCTTTGCGTCTGGGCCAAACCTGCCAGCGCAGCTGATGGCATGCGCAATGTAGCTCTGCTCATGTACACCGTTGAATAAGTGAGAGAAGGGACCTAGAACATCATGACATTATAGTGGGGTCTGAGGCAAACTTGAAATTAAGTTTTAAAAAATGGGCCTGAATATATTATTAAAGAAAATAATTGGAAACCAACAAGCGCTGTACCCCTATAAAGTCCGTAGCTAGGTGCAGATCTCAATGGCACATTTAACACAAATATTTACAGTGATTTCAGGGCATAAGTCCTCATGAATATTTGTGTTAACTGTGCCATTAAAATCTTCACTTAACTATGGATTTTATAGTGGTAAGTTGTTGAATTCCTATTCTTTCCTTTGATACATATTGAATTTAGTTTAGAATCTTGTCAGTGTATATATTTTTTCTACTATTGTGCCACTCTCTACTTTTTTGTTTTTTTTTATCCCAGTATGTTAAAAACAACTGATTTTCATAATATTTGTAATACGAATTACATCATTTGTATTTGTGATAAATTGTGAAAGTGTATACTGAAAAGGTATTTAGTGATTTATTGACTTGTTAAAAATACTGACCAGTGGCATAAATTCCAACATCCTCTCCCCCATGAGTTTCTGTTGACTCGAAGATTGGCGCAAAGTGCCGATATCTCAGGTCCTTACGGAAAGGATCTTCAGTCAAGTTCTTCCACAAGTATTCTCCTACATTTACTGTGTCATTTCTCCTGTGGTATTCATATCCAGGACCATTTGCATATGTCAGAGTCTCGTACTGGGGTTGACCCTCTTCTCCCTCATGGGCAAATCCTATAAAGCAAATTTTAACATTAGACAAAAGTTGGTATCATTCCTTAGTAGAAAAAGGGGCAAGTAATGCTGATAACAGGGATGGCTAACTTTTTTTTTTTTTTTTTTTTTTTTTATGGGTTGTTTTAGGCATTTAAAGAAATAGAAAACATTGAAACAACATGTTCTAAACACAAAATGGGATCTACAAAACTGGTGATATTTTTTACCAGAATGTTAATGTAGCCCCACAAAAGAGCTTGATAAATATGTAAAGTATGCAATTTGCGTGAATATTCCTATTTATGGTGTCATTAACAGGCAAAAACTAGTATGAAAATGTTGTGCGGGTTGCACAAATCTAAATTTTCTGATCACTGCTACGGAGCTACAGTTGGGTTTTGAGACCAACTAACGTTATTTATGTAAGTCCCATCAAGTGTTTTGTGATATAAATGCAAATGTTTTCATGTTTTCTATGCCTTTAACTCCAAGGGAAACTAAATCTATTTATTTTTTATGCATGTCAGTTTTTACATCTCTGTCAGCAAGATTTTCACTGAGCTATGGGACTCTATTGTGGTAAAGCCCTTGCTGGTTTCTACTATCCTTTTCTTTCAAGTTACCATGATGGTTTATTTTACTTTATTTTTTACCACTTTTATTTTTACAACCAACCATATACAATAATATATCTACATAATACAATCAGGTCATTATACTTTTATATTTAGTTTGATTATATTACATTAAACTTTTTACGATATTTTGGTTAAAAAACAAACAAACAAACTGCAGTTCATCACTATGGAATGTATAAAGGAAATACCTAAGATATCGTTTCCTCTATTTGGGTAGCCATTAAGTGTCATTGAATGTGAGTGATCTGCAGTGACAATTATCAAAGTATCGTCTCGACTTGTAATTTCCAGTGCAGCTTTAATGGCAGAGTCAAATTGTATGGCTTCAAGCAGGGACAGACGAGCAAAGTTGTCGTGGTGTGCATGGTCAATGCGTCCTCCTTCAACCTGAAAATTTACGTCACTTGAATTTCTCTGCGCGGTTTTCTTACTTTTAAATACATGGTGCCAAGTGAAATGTGACTTTTTATCATTATTATTTTATTTATGTATTTACGTGATGTTATTAAATATAATAAATGGAAACTTACCATTAATAAAAATCCCTTTTCTCCTTTTTGGAGCATTTGAATCGCCTTGACCGTCATATTGGTTAATGAAGGTGTTCCGTCATCTCCTGGCTTGCGCTCTGCGTCGTATGGCGTATGACCTAATCCAAACAAACCTACAAAAACAAAAGCACCATATTTAGTTCTATCTATATAATATATGTATTAAAAATATGTACAAATACAAACTTTAAATTTAGATGTAAATTAAAAAAAAAAAAATGTGACACGTTTTACCAATAAAATACGATATAATTACCTAGGACATATTCATCCTCTGCAGGGTTGATTGCATTTAACTCTCCAGTTGTGCGGATAAACTTGGCTTTGTGTCCAGCAGCCTCCTTGGCATTGACCCAATTCTGGGCGAGGTTTAGACCGTCAGCTCGCACGCAGGAAGTGTCCTCAGTAGAGTTCTCCACGCCAAACTGGTGGAGACCACCACCAAATATCACCTGCACACACATTTATTAAGTTGAACAATAGTTGCTGCAATTTTGGTTAACCTCACAATAGGAACAACAGGAAATAAAAATAATAAAACAAAAAAAAAATTTTAAGAAGTCATGAGGATTAATTTCTAGATGAATTAGATTATTTTTATCTTTATCAACTCAATTACTGAAAAGAATGATTAATCTCTTACTATAAATATTTAATTGCGGGACAGCGGCACAGTAATACGAAAATAATATTCGCAACATTAAAAGAAAAAAATGTAGCATTTAATTTAAACTATAAAATTATTTTTAAAACAAAATATAGCTGTTTAAACATTTACTCTTTCGTAAAATTTGTAAATAATTAAAAGCTATAATGAAGAGTATGTTTTATTTATTTATATTTATTATTTTCATATAAGTTTATTGTTAAGCATTTGGAAGCACTACGAAAATATTAAATTTAATTAACAAATTAATTTGCTCAGCCACAGACAAGTCCAGTAACATTGATGACAGTCTATCATATTAAGATAAGAATTAAATCTTTATACTTTGCAATGTGTTCTGCTTTTATTTCAACTTTTATAATTTAATTTTACAAAATTCCAAACTTTTTTTTTTACCTTTTCCTTGCAGATTTCATACCTTGAATTTATTACCAGGTTCATCCTCTACAAGTTGTCTCGCGATATCTTTGACTTTGTCTTTACATTGTTCGGTGACCTTTGTGTCACACTCCCAGTCTCGTTGCGTGATGTGTGCGTACGTGGAGGCGGGAGTCGCATGTGTGATCCTCGTCGTTGTTACAATGCCTGCAGAGCACGTACGTACGTACAGTACACGTTTTAATTGATACTCTTTTATAACATTAAAATTAGGCGGGTTCATCTCATTAACATCGAGATAAAGTATTTAGTGTATGCAAAGTGAACATACAAAGTTTCAAAGGTATATTCGTATTGTAAGCTTTTTTTTTTTACAATAACTTATTGTAAATGGGATCCACCTGTGATCTTCAAAAACATTAGCATAATCATTTTTTTTTTTTATAAAAGAACATTATTTATCACTTTATCTGATCAAAAGGAAAAAAATAATCAATATTCTATATGCTCGCACTGTACAATTTAAAGTTTATAAATATAGGATTATGACAGTACTTGTCTAATACAAAACTATTGTAAAATGCAGACACATTTTTATTTGCTTTTAAGCTAAGTTCTCTCATGATTTCGTTTAAAATTAATACACGTGTAGATTTTCAGAGATAAACGCAAATTCAATTTTTTTGTAGTAAAATGAAATCATTTTGAAATTTTAATAGGGATTTTTTTCTCTCGATTTTTTAAGACATATGCGTATTACAGTACTATACTGTGTGTGTTACTGTACTATCAGCTACTAATTCGTATAACTCCAATTCGTGAACCTTTTACCATCCTCCGTAAGGTTGCCTAAGCAAAAGAAAAAAAAAAAAAAAAAAAAAAAGGAAATGTACTGATTTTGTTTACTTATTATTGTAATTTTATTACAACGGTTATATAGTTTAGAAATAGGCCTATAGGTTTTCGAGTCCTGAAGTACAGATTCGTATAAAATGCACCTTTTAAACGTCACCCTGCGAGGATTAAATTAAATTACCTGTATGTTTGCCAGCTTCCTGGGCCCAGTTCATGATGGACGTGACTTTGGCAGTCTCAAGCAGCGTGGGATCGCAAGTATCAACCTTAGTAGTGGCATCAACGCCGATGGTGTAATAGTTGGTCTTAACACCAGTAAAGATAGCAGTTGCAGTGCCAGCAGAGTCCGGTACTTGTTTGTCCACGTTGTAAGTCTATACAGGAGAAGAGAAAATATATATGAAGGAGAAAAAGAAAATGATTTTTTCTTACATTTAACTACATTTAAACTCATTTTTAACTCTTTTTTCTTGTCACCTAAAATTCCATGCAACAAAACATTTCAATCGTTTTTGTTATAAATATTAGCTTTGGACGCAAATAAAATCTTCCCCCCAAAACAAACTATAAAAATATTGGAAATTTTTCACGTATGCCCTTGCCGTGTGGAGATCTAAACGTCTGCAAGAAATATACAATTAATTCTACACATTTACCTTGATTAGTCCAACGTCAGGGAACTGGTCAAAAGAAAGGAAATGTTCCTCGCCGGGGTCGCCCAGTAACTGACCACTGAAGATTCGAGCTGCGGTGACTGTGGGAAGACCCATGCCGTCGCCAACAAAAATTATTATATTACGAGCTTCATTTAGGTTTCTTTTCTTTTCAAGTACTCGTTTCAAACTTGTTGCACCTTCACCATACCAGAATTCTTTATCTGCAAAGTAAATTATTATTTTAGTATTGCGATATATGATATATTGTGGTACGTGTGGTATATTGTTCTTTAATATTATGGGTCCATAGGTTATATGGGTTATTTAGGCTAAGTAATTAAGCTTGTTGCGTAATTATATTGTAATTTTATATTCATTATATTTTATTAAATATAGGAGCAAATACTCGTATGCTTATTGGTTACGAGATTCAGATCTCTCTCTCTCTCTCTCTCTCTCTCTCTCTCAAACACACACACACACTCACCTTCAATGGGAATTTGGGCATAACTGGACCCAAAAATAGCCGCAGAAATTCCCAAAAGCAACAACGACCCGCACTTCATTTTATCTATAACAGTATAAAGAAAACTATTAATAGTACATCATCTATAAAGGAATTCCCCCCCACCCTATTTTTTTGTTAGTATATGAATGTTAATTCTTGATTTCAAGTCTCAACATAAAATTTAAAAAAAAAAAAAAATTAAAGTGGAACAAACAGTTCATGGAGCTAAAATGTCAATGATGCCATGCATGTATAAAAAAATACACGTACAGCTTAATTCTTACATCGCTGCATCTGCACTGCAGCAAGTAACGTCATAAAAACTCAATGGCTTTTATGGGCACTCAATATTAATTATAATAAAAAAATATATATATCTTAATGATTGCGATTTAAATTTAGCAAATAACAATATATTACGATATTTTCTAAGAAATAATAATGATATAATTTTATTGTTTCTTGAGTGACATTGACTGTTTGCATGTTAGATATGACACGTTGATATGCACGGTGACTTTGCGTGCCTCAGTTGCACAATGCAATGTCCCTCTAGCACAATGAAACACAATAGTATCAAATGAGCACCATGCTCATTGAGTTGCATCCCAGCAAGTTGACACGTACGTGACATTCTGACAAGTCACGTGAACATTATACAACGACGTTTGGTAATTAATGTAAGGGGGTAGGTGACCGACTGATATCTCGCAAACTAGGACGGTCGCGAATTATAATATTAACACAAAATAAAGACAAAATGGTATACTTTAAAATTTAGTTACGTCATGAAACATGTGAAAATACGATTAAATCTTTAAGTTATTCTACTTTAAAGATAACATGTAAATGTGGCAACTCAAATTTTAGTGGCAAATTTTAGTCAAATTTGCAACTTTTTTAAAATTAAAAATATTATTAAAACTTTTTTCGGAACAAAAAAAAAATAAATTAAATTTACTCGATTTTATTTAAAAATTATGGTCTTTATTTTATTGGAAATAAATAATGAACACAAAATTATTGGGAAAATATATATAGTTCTTCTTTTAGCGATTTTCGGTCCAAGTCTGTCACGTTCTACGTTGAGCAAATATAAAGATCACTTCTCTATATGGATTGTTATTATTTATTTATTTTATTTTACTATTTATTATTATTATATACGATTTACAGTTTTCAAGGTTTTAGAAACAGTTATTTAAATTGTAAATTTTTATATTTAATTGGCGGTATAAAAATTAGAACATAAAATGTTATCTGATATAAAAATATACGATTAAAAAACTTGGAGGTAAAATAATAAAACATTAATGATTGAATTGTCCTTGACAAATTATTGCATTTCCTTGTTTTGTTTTTGGTTATATGGAAATATTTTTGAAAGAAACAAAACTTACGCATTTCCTTACATATGCAACATCCTTGATTTGTGTCTCTGATTATATTGATTGCTATAGCAATATACACTAAATCGACAATCTATAATCGATGCTCACTGCTTGCAGTTTTCAAGTGCACTGTAAACTACATTATATGCACTTACAGTCGTGACAAGAGAGACGGTCAATGGTTTAGAAGCCGCACAAAAACTTCATAAGAAGTGTGACGTGAGCTAAAAACCTAAAGTATACCTCTTATTTTACTCTTTAACAATCATTATTTTGTAATTAAGAATGTAAAGAAAAAGAAAATCAGATATAGATATTTTTATCCTTGTTCTAAATTTTAGTTTGCGTTTCAAAAATTCTATTGACAAGACTTTGAATCTAATATTCAATAATCTGATAATAATAAAAGCTGCTTCTGTATCTCGGTATTACGAAAAATTAAATATTTCGAGTGGTTTATGATGACAATCGAAGTTCAAAAATTTTCTGTTGATTATAACAATGTAGCTTTATTTTGAAAAGGTACAGATAAGATTACCAACTTTATATTAAATTTCTTTATAGTCAAAGTACTAATTATACGTATGATTAATTATCTTTTTATTTTCTCTAGACATAAAACTATTATATAATACTTTATCTCTTACAAGTATTGGCTATATATTATATAAAAAATTTGAATTATAGGTTGATTGAGTATCAGGTTGATTGACAGTTTTATGCTCATATAGTAACTTAATTGAATTCCATCTTTCATTATAGGCTTGCACAATAACGATTGATTTGGTATTTAGATAAGTTGTATATACCCTTTTAAAAAAATGTAACTCATATTTTATTTATTTCAATTGAGTTTATAGTTTTTTCATTGTATTGAAAAATGTTATTTGTATATCGGGAGATAAAAATTTCACATGCAAAATTTATTTTCAAATTAACGGCATATATATATATATATATATATATATATATATATATATATATATATATATATATATATATATATATATATATATATATATATATATATATATATATATATATATTATATTAGATAAAATAATATGCATGCAGATTCTACAACTGAAAGGTAAACAAGGTGAAAGCAAAAAATACCATGCGGATCATTGTTGAGCAATCGCCATCAGTTCCAAAGCGGTCTTCTAGTATAAACTGGACAAACTCTCTAAATATCACGATTTTTCATCCCGTATTAATCCATTGTAAACAAAATTATACCAGAAAGACAGCACAAAATATTTTATTTTTACTTTAAAAATGACACATCTTTACATAATAATTCACTGTTTATAAAAAAATTTGAAAATGAATTTATTTTTTTTCATATCAAATAACTACAAATTTAAGCAATTTGTTCATTGAAAAATGTGAAATACACTTTAATAAAACTTAACAAGTAACAAACCGGATTTATAGTATTTTATTCAGTGCGTAATTTCCTTGTATTACAATATATAATTAACTGTAATTGATGTATGCATAATTAGGTCAAAAATCTTTATAAGAGTTATTGTGGTTGGCCATTATTATACCAATTTACTTCATACATTTTTTTATGTCTAGTTACTTATATTTATTTATTTATATATATACGCATATATCCCTATATATACTTATACTACAGCATTTCAATGCCTCACAATTTATCTCTCGCTGCATATTAACCCATGCAATGTTGACATATAGCAGATATATATATAATTACGATACCAAGCTATTACATAAGCAGTAAAATTTGTTGACCAGTTTATAAAGTAACAAACAAGGCAGGTTAATAAAACTTATGGCGGTCATGGTCTTACTTTGTTTGTAAATAAATACAACCACGGCTATATTTATAAAGTTTATTTATAAAATCGCGTTTTTAATATAGTTTTTTTTTTTTTTTTTTTTTTTTTGCAAAAATAAATATAGCTTTCAGTTATAATAGTACAGATTATTATACGTCAAAATACATATTGTGTATGTTACATAATGCATCATCATTATTAAAATTAAAGATGAAATAACTTGTATATTAAAAAACAAACAAAAATAGAAGTGCGTCATTTAATATCGATTATTGCTGTACAAAATTTAGTTCAAATCGATATGGATGTGTATTATAGGTTAGTGAAAGTTATTAAAATTATTAAGACCAAGATCATATGACCCGCATATTAAATGTAACCACATTAATTTTTTTGCGAGATAACAAATTATTTAGTTATTATTACGTAAGTTAGCAAATGACTGCACATGCGCGAAATTTATAAAATGATTATTCTCTTATAAATATAGTGTTTTCTGGATACGTTATTAATGAAGGGACTAGTTGGACATTAAATATTGCAATTTAATTAAAAAATATATACATTTATACATACTGTATATCTTAATTGCTTTTATTTGTTTGTTTAGTTATTTTTTAATATAAAGTTTAATCCTCACTCTTTTAAATATTTATTTTTGAGTTTTTGAATAAAGACAATAATTATTTTATGTTATTTACTAATTATGAAGTGCTTAAGCGTGCTTAAGGCTATAGTTTTTTTGTTACTAAAAACGAGAAACTATAATTTTTTCAGGAATTTAATTGTAATAAGAATAAATTTCTATGCAAAAAATAAATAATAATACTGATAAAAAGTTTCTTTTAGAAAAACTTTTTATTTCTATCATATATAAAATAAAAATCCTGTTTCAAATTATTTAGCCCGGAGTACATAGTACATACCAGATACACACAAAACAATGCAAATATGTCTATAATTTATACAAATTTGAATTTTTGCCCATCATTGGGAAATTCTTTTGCTAACACAAATTTGCATATCATTAGAGGTAGATATTACGTTAGTGTCTATTATAATCAGATTAATATTAATAAAGATTTCACACGTATATGATAAATATCGCAAGGTTTGTTTATAAATTTTAACATCCTTTGATTAATATTGCAAATAAAATATCGAGTTGCATAATCTTCTAAGTTATACCATTGAGACTAAAAATATATATTTCTTAAAGAATATAACTTTGTCAGAAATGAAAGAAAAAACTGAAATTTGAAAAAATTAAAAAAATGGAAAAATCAGAAGCAAAATTATACTTAACTTTTAATTTAAAGAAAAAATATATAGTAAGCAAATGAAATAGACTTGTTCTTTTTTCCGCCTACTTTACAGTCCTAAATTAATGATAAAATTATAATTTAATATTAAAAAAGATATGAATACATGCACGAGCTTACCTTGTGAAGTGTTGCGGAGCGTCGTGTGAAGTGTGGCAGGTTAGGTGTGCTACTGTTCAACTGTGACACACTTGAATTGACTGCAGCAACACCACAGCTTAGCAGCACAGTAAAGTGACTGTGGTGTACCTATTTGCAGAACTCGACGGTGGTTCCTAATGACTCCAGGGTCAGTCATTTTTATATGATCACGTGAGCATCATTTCTCAATCTTATTAAATCACGCCTCTCCTCTTCTCTATCTTATTCTCTATCTTATCAATTATATTTTTACTTCTATATGCAAATCACTTCGGTTCATTTTTTTTTTTTTTTTTTTCGAGACATTAATTAATATTAGGAACGTATACAGGTTTTTTCCCATAGGGAGTTTATAACCTTTTCCTGCTAAAAAACCCACAATATAACCTGTATCTCGCTTCTTCTTTATATACATATACATAAATATATTATATATATATATATATATATATATACATATTATACATATAAAAATAAAGGTATTTGATTTTTTTTTTAACATGGTAACAATTTTATTTTAGCAACTTGAGTTACTATCAAAATTTTATCATGCTGGTGCAATTTTTTTGATTATATAAAAATATTGTCTCTGGAAAAAGGTTCATTCAATCATAATTAAAAATTAATGTGATATACAGCTTCATTTAATTTAATTACAGAATTTTTATGTACTCTCTTGTCATTTATATCTGTGATACCACAATACCACGTCTTTGACCTAGCACATAATAATCTAGATGACATACTTTTTTTTTTTTTAACTTTTTTAATACTCTATCGTTCTCATCCATATCTATTTTCATACTATATAATATTAAAGTATGGAAAATTTTCAGGAACACAAATCAATAAATTATGTATAGGTTGAAGTTTTGGTTACTCGGGTAAAAATTTAATTACAAGAGTGATGAGAGAGTGAAGAGTGTTTCTATGGGTTGATTAATATACTATAATAATTTGGTACAAAATGATACCTATACTGTATACCGTGAATTCATATTAAACCATAATATGTAGCCATGTAAACCAATATTAAAATTAATGAAAATAAGCTAACTTTTACATTCCAAAAATTCAGCTTATGATGTAGTACAGCAATCCGGCGTCAAACATGACAATTTCTATTTAGGCATGCGTCATATTTTGAGAGTCAATTTCATTCGTTAAATGATAATTTAATAAATTGATATCGGATTTTAATTAATTTTTCGTTTGAAATATATATTTTTGTTTATCAATTTACTTTTTTATGCTTGAGGTTTCATGTTTTTTTCAAAATAAAAACATGTTTACTTTACTTACTATATACAAATAAATAAAAATAAATTGTTTAAAAATTCTGAGAACTCCCTTAAAGAGTTATTTTTTTGCATTTCTTTAAATTTAAGAATAATGTTGGCAATCGCGGTCACAACGATTCAGTACTGTTATTTTGTAAAGTGTAAAAAAAAATGTACAAAACAATAATATGTTCATTCAAAATAAAATAACAGTATCATATTATTATGTAATGAAAGAAAAATAATAATAAGTTAAGGGAGTAGGGTACCGACCTTTTATCTCAAAAACTAGCATGTTTTGGGTCTAAATTTGGTGTCATTGTGTAGCTAATAATTAACACCTAGCCGTGATTAAAATTTCATGATGTTTGACTGTACCGAAAAAAAGGAAAAAATTTATTGAAATTAACATTGGGCCGTATGGGCTTAAAATTTCTTAAAATCATATAAAATTAATTTGCTCAGTGAACCCCCAAAATATTTATATATTTGAAATTGTCTCAAACTGAAGTATCATTGTGCAAAATTTCAGATTTTTTTGGCGAGAAAAGTGCGTCTAGTGGCCGACGTCGGTCCCTCTTACTCCTTTAAAGTAAAAAGGTTGAAATTATAAAGTTTTGGAATCTTTTTGTAAAAAAAATAATCTCTCTGCGTGTTTCAATTTTTATTTCATAATAAACTGATTTTATTTAGACATTGATATAGAGTTATCAAGTATAGTAGTTATGAATAATTATGATAGTGCAGATTTATGTATATCAATCATAAAATAAAACATGTCATTCAAATGACATTGTATAATCAAAAAGACTTTACTATTTCTGTAAATCAAATTTCAAAGAATACTACCTTGCTTATTTTTATCATAAACTAATAATTACGTGAGCTATCATCATAAACAACAATATATTATTATATATTTTCTTATTATAGTGTTGATTAAATTTACTGATATTAACATGACTACGATGCTAAATTTGGCTTTTCTACACATTAAATTTATAATTTGTTTTGGGAGAAAATTAAGATTTATAAAAAATTAATATTTTACAAGTTATTACAGTATATACGCTTTTATTTTATATAATTTCAACATTTTAATAATTTAATAATAATAAATAATAAAAACAAATAACAAAAAAGTTATTCAATTTTAATCTTCCATAAGATCTTTCTAATCGGCGAGGATTAAATATATTTTAATCATTCTTTAATCTTCTAACTTTTTTTTTTTCTATTTGAACTTTAGATGGTTTATGATGATCATTAACTTAATAAGTTATAATGCCATCATAATATCTCAAAGTATTTATCATTACAATCGTTATGAAGCTTATTAAGGTATTACGAACATCATCAAGTAAAAAAGTAAATGTTAAATGTGAAAAATAAAATTGTTCAATTTATTTATAAGCAATTTAATCGTATAATAAAACAATACAGACCCTAATTGTTAACAAATAATATGCAATAAAACAAAACACACGGTTCATATTTTCATAAATATGTTTTGTTTTTTTATACAAGTTTGCAAATTGCTTGTCGTGAAGGAATCCCTAATTTTCTGTCATTAGCGTTGTGGATTTAGGATTTATCATTATTATTATATCATGAGTTCTTTTCTTTTTTCTTCTGTAACACCAACACCGGAATCCTACTTGATTCAAGGAGTAGGTGAGAATAATCCAGTGCCAATTATCTATTAGAAACTGCAGGTAGCGTATAGAGGGATCACAAACTAAGCACTTTGCGCACGATGTTAGCAGTGCCAAGAACTGCAGCTTTCTACATGACACTGTCTACATGCCTGTCCTCGAGGTTCAACTTTTCTCTTGCTGTTCACTTACTTACTTACTTAGTTTACTGCACCGAAGCTGATTTTTTTAAATGCAAGGTACAATACAGCTACTAAATTTTTAAAAAAAATTGTCATTGCCGATAACATTCATTCTGATAATAAGAAGAGGGAGATAAAATATAAGAGTTATACTTTATTTTTGTGCACAAAAAAATATTAAAATGAAAGATATAAGTTAGATGAACACAAAATAGACTGCAAGTTTCTAAATGTTAACTGTTTTTACAATGCACTCTGTTTATGATATGATTAAAAATAATATGAAAATTTAATTTTTATGTAAAATATTTATTTATTTTATATGACAAATGGTTATATAATTTCAACATAATAAAACAGCTCGAAAAAAAGTTAATACATTTATTATTTACAGAAGATATTGGTTTAAATTTGTAACACGCAGCTTAATTCAATATGTATTTTAAAATAAATTTATATAATACACATCATAATAATATACATACATAATATTATGTCGTCATATAGCTATTATTAAAATATAGAATATTAAAAATTTATTATGCCAGCGAGTGCATCCCAAATTTTTGGCATTTAATTGACTAGAACAAGTTACGAAGTATCAGGTAGACTGCTAGTAAGGTAGCTCCCAGGGTGCTTGCTTTCAAGCTGTGAGCTGCACCGCAGGTCTTAGCGTGTGGACCAAACCTGCCAGCGCAGCTGATGGCATGCGCAATGTAGCTCTGCTCATGTACACCGTTGAATAAGTGAGAGAAGGGACCTATAACATATGTTAAAACATATCAGAGAGAGATCACAAATAAAAACATTACATGATTCTGTTTAAAGTAAATCGTTACTATAGTACTGAAAAAAAGTGTCAGTATACTATATAGAATAATTATGTTCTGCTATTTTTTCAAGTAGGTATACAACCTTTTCTTAGTTTACGTTATTGTTTTAACTAGCAAAGTGCAGCACGTAAAAAAATAATAATAAAAAAAAAAAAACTATTAATCTTGTATAATAAGAATAACCACCACTACCCCGATTGTTATTGTATTTAACCCACGCAGAAATGCTTTGCGTTTTGTCAGAACTATATTATCAGCGTTGAATTTACACAGAAAACAACCATAAACGTGTAATTAAAAATACATGCTTCAATATTTAAAGATAAAATTTATAAATACTGACCAGTGGCATAAACTCCAATATCTTCTCCTCCATGAGTTTCTGATGACTCGTATATTGGTGCAAAGTGTCGATATTTCAAGTTACTTCGATTATGATCTTCAGTCAGGTTCTTCCACAAATAATCACCGTTGTTCAATGTTTCGTTTTTCTTGTGATAGTTGTATCCAGGGCCGTTCGCGTACGTCAAAGTCTCGTACTGAGGTTTCTTTTCTCCATTGTGAGCAAAGCCTAGAAACATACATTTTTACATAACAGAAATGTTTAACTTTATACATTTTCTTAAAAAAAATAATAAAAAAATTGGGCGTCACTATTTTAAATTTAATTATTTTTTATAAGCACTGTTAATTCATAAGTTTATAAAGTACGCACAAAATATGAGCTTAATACTTACTTCTGAATTTTTAGTATACATAGTGCCGGTGACCACCACCGCAGTATACTTTACTATATTATGTAGAGCATTATATTATCCTAAACTATAAATAGTTTATTTTATGAAATACCTAAGATATCGTTTCCTCTTTTCGGGTAGCCATTAAATGTCATTGAGTGCGAGTGGTCTGCAGTGACAACAATTAAAGTATCGTCTCGACTCGTCATTTCCAGTGCAGATGTGATGGCAGCGTCAAATTCTAAAGTTTCCAGAAGAGAGAGACGAGCATAGTTGTCATGGTGCGCGTGGTCAATACGTCCTCCTTCAACCTGAGAATTTACGTCATTTAGGTGAATTTTTATTTGTACGGATCTCTGTTTATTGAAACTAAATTATTTATAATAGTGACAGATATTTTTAACTAACGTAATATTTTTTTCATTTATTTATTGTTTTTTCCACGTGCATTTTCAATGATTATAGCAGAAACTTACCATTAACACAAAACCATTTTTTCCCTTCTGAAGCATTTGAATCGCCTTGACCGTCATGTTAGTCAGGGAAGGTGCTCCGTCATCTCCTCTAACGCGTTCTGCGTTGTATGGCATGTGACCGTGGCTAAACAAACCTACAAGTGACAATTAAAACATTGAATTCATAACCATTTCTTTTCCATTTTTATATACTTGGAACGTTGGAACGTATGTACATTTGAGAAATATCTGTTAAACTTGCTACTCTCTCTCTCTCTCTCTCTCTCTCTCTCTCTCTCTCTCTCTCTCTCTCTCTCTCTCTCTCAACATTGTGTTGTCCTTATCATGTATATATCCTTTATATTTATGCAGTATGCAAGGAATTAGAATATATTGGAATTTGATTAAAAAATAATAATAATAATACAATAAATATTACTTATACCTAAAACACAGTCATCCTCTGCTGGCTTAATTGCATGTAACTCTCCTGTTGTGCGGATAAACTTTGCTTTGAGTCCAGCAGCAAGCTTGTGCTGCAGCCAAGTGTCTACGAGGTTGCGACCGTCTGCTCTCGTGCAAGAGCTGTCCTCGGTGGAGTTCTCCACGCCTAGCTGGTGCAAACCACCACCAAATATCACCTGCGCACACGGAGAATATTATAATTATTGAACCTTTATACTTATTTAGTGGTGGTAGCTTAATTGGTACACAGTTCAAAGAAGTACATATAATTATATATTATATGTTATATTTTTTAATTAAAATATCTAAACTCTGATCAATACGGTTAAAATTAAATTCTCTGCATTTTTATTACAAAAATGACATATTTTTAGTACTTCTAGTATATAAAATATTTTTTACATTATAAACTGCGAAAAAAAAAATGATTTTCTTGAAATAAAAACCTGCTCTATACTCAATAATAAATAAATAATGCCATAAACCAATTGGAAAAAAAATGCTGTGTAAATTGCAAAGTCGAGTTTGTGAGACTATATAAAAAAAATGCTGTAAAGATTCCCCCCCCCCCTCTCCAGTTTAAAATTGAACAATTACTGTCAGACGCTGCATAATATAAAAAAATCAGTTCAAAATTTGTATATTCAATGATTTACATCTTTGAATATAAAAAGAAAAAATAACTTTTTGCACATTTTTTGTTGCGCTCTATTCATACCTTGAATTTATTACCAGGTTCATCCTCGACGAGCTGTCTCGCGATATCTTTGACTTTGTTGCGACATTGCTCAATGATTTCTGTGTCGCACTCCCAGTCTCGTTGCGTGATGTGGGCGTATGTGGTCGCAGGAGTCGCGTGCGTAATCCGTGTTGTTGTTACAATACCTGTCAAATTATGAGTTGTACAGTTTAAACTTGTTACTCAGATATTCATAGCAAAAATTTAAAATAATAACTAAATCTCATTGGCATCATATGGTTTTATTGAATAATAATATAATTTAATTCGATACATCCACTTTTGCTGCAAGAGTTTTAGGGGTACTCGTATAAAATAAAGCAGGCCAATTTTAAAAATAGGTGCATCTTTTAATATAATGTATATTCCGTACACACGCATCTTCCTTTTTGTTATCTACTAATGACCAGCTAAAAAGTTTATTATTATTATTTTACCTATAGTGAAAACTAATGCTGATATATAATTATATACTTAAAGATAAAGATATATTATGCCCCATTAAAATATAAAGGTTCAGATATGATGGCTAATTAAAACGGCCAGTACATGTCTGAGAATATTTTATACAAAATGTGAATGCAGATTAATTTGCATACACTGTGATTATAGAAACTTTGATCCAGTTTTTCGTATTAAGAAAATAAAGAGGGAGAAAAAACAAAACAAAAAACAAAACAAGATGCAGTACTTTTTGCAAGAAATAGTAGTAAAGTAGTATTACTTGATTCCTCTTTCTTTCTAATAGTAGTAAAGTAGTATTACTTGATTCCTCTTTCTTTCTTTCTTTCTTTCTTTCTTTCTTTCTTTCTTTCTTTCTTTCTTTCTTTCTTTCTTTCTTTCTTTCTTTCTTTCTTTCTTTCTTTCTTTCTTTCTTTCTTTCTTTCTTTCTTTCTTTCTTTCTTTCTTTCTTTCTTTCTTTCTTTCTTTCTTTCTTTCTTTCTTTCTTTCTTTCTTTCTTTCTTTCTTTCTTTCTTTCTTTCTTTCTTTCTTTCTTTCTTTCTTTCTTTCTTTCTTTCTTTCTTTCTTTCTTTCTTTCTTTCTTTCTTTCTTTCTTTCTTTCTTTCTTTCTTTCTTTCTTTCTTTCTTTCTTTCTTTCTTTCTTTCTTTCTTTCTTTCTTTCTTTCTTTCTTTCTTTCTTTCTTTCTTTCTTTCTTTCTTTCTTTCTTTCTTTCTTTCTTTCTTTCTTTCTTTCTTTCTTTCTTTCTTTCTTTCTTTCTTTCTTTCTTTCTTTCTTTCTTTCTTTCTTTCTTTCTTTCTTTCTTTCTTTCTTTCTTTCTTTCTTTCTTTCTTTCTTTCTTTCTTTCTTTCTTTCTTTCTTTCTTTCTTTCTTTCTTTCTTTCTTTCTTTCTTTCTTTCTTTCTTTCTTTCTTTCTTTCTTTCTTTCTTTCTTTCTTTCTTTCTTTCTTTCTTTCTTTCTTTCTTTCTTTCTTTCTTTCTTTCTTTCTTTCTTTCTTTCTTTCTTTCTTTCTTTCTTTCTTTCTTTCTTTCTAGTATAATATATGGGTTTATGATCAATTCAAAATTGCTGAGTACACTGAAAAAAAACCTGTATATAGTTACTTCATAGGGTGAGCTAATTAAATTATATACCTGTATGTTTGCCTGCGTCCTGGGCCCAGTTCATGATGGACGTGACTTTAGCATTCTCGAGTACAGTGGTGTCGCATGAATCAACCGAGGTGGTGGCATCTACGCCAATGGTGCTATATTTGGTCTTGACACCAGTGAAGATAGCAGTGCCTGTGCCAGCAGAGTCCGGTACTTGTTTGTCCACGTTGTAGGTCTATGAAAATAAAAATATGTCAAACTATGCATGGAAATTATAGTTAAATAAAATCTAATGAACTAACAAGTAATTTTCCCTTAGAAATGAAACATATATGAATCCAGTACGAGTATACGGTTAGTAACTTTTTAATAAAAATTATTTTTATTTAGGACATACAAAATTGCGACTCTCCTATTTCAATATTTGAAATATGAAGTGGGGGGTCACATAAAGAGAATAAAACACGATACAACAACAAAGTAAAGTAAATTATATTTTTTATAAAAAATTCACGAAATAAATAAGTAAACTAAACAGAATAATAATAATAAACATGGAAAATTTTCCAGCAAAATAAGCTTAAAATATTTCCAGTATAAAAAAATTTAAACGTCTGCAACACATTCGTCTGTGTGCCCCAAAAATTGCATACATTTTATCTTTTCCATTTTTAATATTTTTATATTGATCGGGAATAATGATCACGTCCATGGATTTATGGTAATTCACGTAACATTAACTTGTTGCCATAAACCTGTACATTTTGTTTTTAAGGGACCAAATCGACTGGTTCATTTTTCTTTCACGAAAATAAAATGTCAATGGTGCATAATGACATAAATTTAAGTGTCAACTCGTTACCTTGATTAGTCCAACGTCAGGAAACTGGTCAAATGAAAGGAAATGTTCCTCGCCGGGATCCCCCAGTAACTGGCCACTGAAGATGCGAGCTGCGGTGACCGTGGGAAGACCCATGCCATCTCCCACAAAAATAATCACATTGCGGGCTTCATTTAGGTTTCTTTCTTTGTTCAGCACACGTTTCAAACTTGCCGTACCTTCATCATACCAGAATGTTTTGTCTGTAAGGTGTGAAATAAATTATTATTTTATTGTGGTACGGTGCACTATTTTTTAGCCTGAATTGAGTAAATTTGAGTAAAAAAGAAAGAGATTGCAAATTAATATTGTAATTTTTTTACCTTTTTTAATTTTTTTTATTTCAGTAAATTTATTCAGAATTAGGAAATCTGTATCAACATTCTCTCTCTCTCTCTCTCTCTCTCTCTCTCTCTCTCTCTCTCTCTCTCTCTCTCTCTCTCTCTCTCTCTCTCTCTCTCTCTCTCTATCTGTCTCTCTCTCTCTTACCTTCAATGGTAATTTGGGAAAAACTGGATCCAAAAATAGTTGCAAAGCTTGCTAAAAGTAACAACGACCCGCACTTCATTCTGAAAATTTAAATAAATGTTTTGTTTATATATTATAATATGCCTTTTTGGACTTCTAAATAAAAATGACTTTATTAATATTTTATAATTAGTGGGAAAGTATTATATCAAAAAGGACTAACGAACAGGATATATGTATCATGATCTTGTATTATTTTATTATTGTATAAGAATAATATTTGCTAAACTTACAGTGTCGTCACGGGGGGGGAAAAAAAAAAGAAAAAAAAAAAAAAGAAGAAGTTATTACTGTAAATTTTAATACATTTTAAATAGAATCTATAAATCCCATCTGATGTCATATGATTACAAGACAGGAATTTTGCGAATATTAACATATTGCAAAAAGACAATTTCTTTCAACAAGTACACAGCAGTGGTTTGGTCGTAATAAGTAGAATAGGGCTGTAGTAATTAATCAGCATCAGTAATGAAAACATCAGTAATGAGAGATACTGGTTTGCTTGTTTGTTTTGAGATTTAAATAACACACGGTAATAAAACGGTGAGTTAATTGCGATTACTGAATTGCATCATAATGCAATATCCCTCTAGCTATATATAATGTGTAATTCTATTCAAAAGAACCAAGCCCGAGCTCATTAGGATGCAAATGAACACACGTACGTAACAAACTAAAAAGTCACCTCACCATATTGCAAAACATTTGGTAACAAAAAAATAGATAGAGAAACAATAAGATCGCCTCTTTGTAAATTAATTTTAAATAATTTTTTATATCATTTTTTTTATGTTTACATACATTACGATTACGGTCTATAGTTTTTACGAAATATAAAGTTTTGTAAACCTCAAAATTACGGATTTAATAATGAAATGAATGAATGAATGACTTATAGAATAGAATAATTGGTACAAAATCAGTTTACATAATCAGTTTGCATTATTAAAACGAAACGTTTATGGACATCCAGGATATTACTGTTTTTTCTTGTTTTGATTATAGATAAGAGCTGTTTTTGCAAAACTTACACATTCCTATAACCTATAAAATTGTTACTTTGTTTTCTGATTATTAATTACATTATCACAGCGTGATCTAATCAATGTTCTCGGTTCTCGTAACTAACTTGTAAGTGCAAAATATTTTGCTACCGTATGTAAACTTATATAAACATACGCAATAATAAAGAGCTGTCTATACTGTAGAAGATACAGAAACATTTTATATACGTATTATGCATTAGAAATCTAAAGAAAGCATATCGATCGATTACTACTCATATAGTACTCTTACTACTCATGTATTACTCTTAAAAGCAGCATCATATAATTAGGAATATAATGAAGAAAAAACATAATATATAGATATTATTTACGCGGTTATACTGTGTGTTCTATGGATTTTTTTTTTTTTTTTTTTTTTTTTTGCGTCCAAAATTCCATTTTACTACGTAATTTCAAAGCAAACTAACATGGAAAATCGGAAAAGTATTTTGAGTTTGTAATTGGTATGATACCGTATGATAAATTGTGAAAACTTAAAAATTGGCTTTTGAATTTAATCATAATTATACTACTTCACTGAATAGAATGAAACTGAGAGAGATAGAGTATAGACGCAGATCTATGAGATTTATGTGTGTTGATGACTTATTTGTGTGACAGAACTGTAACCATAAAGAGGAATTTAATCAATTATCTTTTAAATTTTTAGACCACATACTGCAGTTTCAAAAAAAAAATAATAATAAATAAATGTAGAATTCATAAAAAAAAAAAGCATAAAATTAATAACGAAAAATAAATTTCTTTCATAACTTGCAATGCAAACACATTTTAAGGTATATTATATAATGCTTGTGTAAATAAAGGAAAATTAAATCAGCCAGCAGTATACTGTTACTGTTTTTGTTAAATATTGGAGACATATTTCATTTTATTTTTCATGTAAAAATGACACTAAATACGCAATAAATCAATTACCAATAATGAATTAGAAAAAATAAAACTGCTAAGAATTAAAAAAAATTATAATTTAGAATTTTATTCATCTATACGATACGAAGGATATAATTTAAAATGTTTGAAATGCACTTCTTATAAACAAGTTACAAACCAGTTTTGGTAGTTTATTCATGACGTACTTTTCCTTGTATTACAAAATAGAATTATAATATTGTTGACATAAATTCAGGTCATCTTCATTGTAAATGTTATATCTTCGCATCAATATATAAGTATATTATATGTTTATTTATTTTTTTTCCATGCATTTTATATCCCGTTATGTTGGCACCTGATCAATCTGTAAATCCCCGTGCTGCATATTAATCCAAAGTTATCGATGATGTTATTAAATAAACAGAAAACTTGTTGACTAGATATAATAATAATTATTATTATTATTATACGCTTGGCGTTGCGGGTTAATAAAATCAATTGCGGTCAATATATCTTCCTTGTTTCTTGTTTGTAATTATTATTATATTATTATTATTACCCACCTTTTTTGTTTTTAAAAATAAATAAATAAATATATATATAGCTAATCTACTAGCGTTCAGGTATGTTACATAAATATACAGTGTGTGTATATTATACAGGGTGTCTATAAAGTCCTTGAGGGTGTTTAGGCGTTAATAAAAGACATAAGACTTAAAATAACATAAACTTTTTATACATCAAATTAAAGCTTAGATTTTTACAATTTTGAAGAGATAAACGGTTTTAAAATCAAATAATTATTAACTTTTTTTACAGGAAATGTATATAGGAAATATGTATATATCGTATAGTAAAAATAGTGAAATACTGCACAAGTCAGTAAGTGCTAATTGCGTGATATAAAACAATAAACAAATGATTTGTACCTAAAAAAAGTTGAAAGGTTTATAAATTAAAAATCAGAAGAAGTTTTACACATAGTCTTAGCTTGTGTAGGTTATAGGACAATAAAATGTAGCTTAAATTTATAATGTGTATTAGATTTTGGTGAAAGTTATATAAAATTATAAATATTAATAAGAATCAAGATTGTATGGCCTCTGCATTTTTAATTTAACCTCGCTTGAAAATAAATGCGAGAAAACAAATTAGTTATTACATAACGCAACTGTTAAAATTTGTGAACTACTTATATGCGAAGATGAATAATTATTTATACTTAACTTACTTTTAGTATACAAAATTCCTTTACCTATATAGTCAAATGTATATTTTAGTATTGTGCTTTTTAATATACGTACTTATTTGCTCCAGAATACTATCAACATTAACACAAGTACAATGTGCAGTTTTTTGAAGTATATAGCATATGCGATATACGCAATGCGTGTATATATATATATATATATATATATATATATATATATATATATATATATATATATATATATATATATATATATATATTATGTAAACATCAATTGTGATTTTATTACTTTGTTTATTTATATTTTTAATATTATAAATAGAAATTAATATACGGTATTTGTTTTCTATAAGAAACCAAAATTTTAATTTTAGTTTCCCCCCGCAATTTATTAGACTTGCAATTTAATGGTGCGGCCATAGGATTTTACGAGATGCCCAGGATAATGTGGGGGGTGGGGAAAGGTCAGGGCAGAACACCTCCCTTTTACCCATGCTTTTTCAGACCTGACGGGGTATGGGGCATGGGGTTCCGGACCCCCAACCCAATTACACTCCTCTGGCTTGGCATTAAGTGAATTAAACAGAGAAAAACAGCGAGTGTTCAAAGGAGCAGGTGGTACAATTATACTGTCTGTAAATGTATAACACTTATAATACCTTTTATATTTCTGACAAAGTCTAAAACACAAAGTAAATTTGTATTTTAGTATTTTTATCAGAAAGGAAAAGTATTAAAGTATATTGTAAGTGTACGCCTCTTTAACATTATATAACAGACCTCATTCGAGTATATACCTTTTTTTTCTGTGGGCTTAATTCAAAGTTAAATATAGTAATTAATGCAGTGTGTGTTGTAAGAACTAAATTTAAATTTTTGTTTATTATATGTGAAACGATCATGATAAAAAATAATATGATTTTTTTTTATATATATAATATAACAAATTATTTCCATGAGCTATATACATATGTGATAATAATTCACGTTTATTTGTAGGAATTTTATAAAACGTTATTGCACTTGATTACAATTATTTAACACCATTACTGTTATATAGTACTTGACTACTTGACACTAAACTTAATTAATATTATTATTCGAAGTAAATTTTTCTTGACAAAAAAAAAAAAAAAAAAAAAAAAAAAAAGTTGCAAAATGTACGCACATCTATAGAAAAATTAACAAACAAAAATGAGGAGCGATATATTGAATATATATTATATTTTAATTTTTATATTCATTTCAATTACAGAACAATAAATACTGTAAAATCATGGTTAAAAGAAACTATAGAGCTATTTTTTCCATTACATATACGCACGTATTTTAACAAATGAGAGCTTACCTTACTATAAATATATAGAGGTATATACATACACGTATATGAAGAGATGCAGAGCTGTAGTGTGTGAAGTGCAGTGCAAGCTAGATACTGCTTAAGTGTGCTGGCTGCATGTGTATTATAATATACTCACTTAAGTCAAGTCAAATAACTGAAGGCAGCTTTTATAATCATGCATGCATTATTACACAACACCTCAACTCACGCGGTGACTTCTTTTGTATAGACTATACCCACCGATGGTTTTTAATTAAATGGATTGTACGCGTGCTCTTTTGCTCCAACTCTTTTCTTCTTTTATATAATATTTTATAATTTTATGTACCTCCTACCAATTGTACTTTTAGATTTCCCTCTCTCTCTCTCTCTCTCTCTCGCTCTCTCTCTCGCTCTCTCTCTCTCTCTCATATGGGCGTTACATCAATAGGACATGCAAAATACAAGGTTTTTCCCCTATGAATAATTTAACACATTTTTACTTCCAATCAATGTGATTATTACCCTTTTTTTTTTTTTTAATTATGTTATTTATTTGAAAGTGATGTATCTGATATTATTTAAAAAAAAAAAAAAAAACTTCAATCCCTGATGCAGCAACAGAAAGGACATTTTGGGGTCACGTCGGGTCATATACAATACTGTATGTGACCCAATATATGATTTTTATGCCTTTAATCCTCTTTCTTTCCAATACGTCCTCATATTTTTTATTCCTTTGATTCGCAAACTTATAATATATTTATATGGTCAAAAATATTTTTGATTTTTTTTTCTGCGGACACTATATATATATACTAAATGTTTAATGTTTTAAGTACATAAATTCAAAAATAAATAAGAAATAATAATAATAATATAAAAACAAACTTTTTGGAGTGGCGACACAGTTATATTGCGTGTATGTTTATATAACGTTACACATATAAATCAGGGACCCCGGAACCGGAACCGGTTCCGAGAACCACTGAGAACCGCTTTTTTTGAGGCGGTTCTGAGAACCGGTTCCAAAGAACCGCTTTTTTGGAAGCGGTTCTGGGAACCAGTTCTTAAGAACCGCCTTTTGAGAGCCGGTTCCAGGAACCGGTTCTTAAAAACCGCATGTGTCTCGGAACCGCGGTACTTAAGAACTGCAAATATTAGAGGCGCTTATAAATACACTTAGGGCGAATCACATTTAAAAAAAAAAAAAAAAAAACTTAAAAATAAATGAATTAGGAAAATTAAAACTCTGTTTAATTTAATTTTAATGTTTAATTTAAACCATAACTAAAAAATAGGGAAATTTTTATTACCCCCCACACTCCCTGGCAGAGTTTTGGGTCCTCGCCCCACCCGCAGAGTACATCGAATACAGAAATGAAAGTGACATATTATCAACATGCTGCAAAATACAATTAATGTGATCACGATCAGTGATCACTATACACTCTATTCCACACAACCACAAAATAACAATTTATCACCATTGCACTTATCAGTTATCACTTTTACTACTGTATAGTATAATATATATAGTACGTGTATGAAAAATGAAGAAGCAGTTTATATAACAAAGTCAAATAAATATAGACGAAAAATATCCGTGTTTATATTCACGCGTACTTAAATCTCAAATGTTATACATTACGTTTACACCTTTAATTACTAAAAAAAAAAAAAAAAAAAAAAAAAAATCAATCAATCAATTAAACCTTCGATATTTATTTATCTATTATTATCACAGCTAATTATTCACCAAAATTATTAACTTCATGATATGATATTTCAATACTAGAGGTGCCTGACGATAGTGCGCTGAATATATAGCACCCGTTCTTCAATCATAATCATATAAATAAAAGCCATTCACAACAATATATTTATAGACCCCTTGCACATCCTTGCGCTTTGTCGCCATGTTTGTGGTGCCTAATGCATTGTCCAGCATAGGGGAAACTTCGTTTTTCCTAATTTTTCACACAAAAAATTGTTTATTTCAACTCAACAAATTTTTCTCATATCCTTCGAGCTTATTAGGAGCTAGAAATAAGGCTCTGATTGAGGTTTGAAGCTTCTTTTGCTATTAAAAAAATAAAAATGATGTTTTTCCTATGCTGGCCTATGTATTCCTGACCAACAAAATGGCGGCTCTTAAATATGAGTGCAAGCGGTCTATATATAGTGATGGCGAAAATACCTCATAAATGGCAAATCTCGCTTTCCATTCGGTTCGTCTTCTTTTTCTGCAAAAGTTCATTGTTATTTTGAAAATAAAGTAAGATTGTTTTATTATTGCCTAGCTTTTGTATTTTATATTAATAATAAAAGTAATGGATTGTTATTTTAATTTTTTATTGTAATAAAAGTAAACAATGTATTAATTTAAATTAATTTGGTTATCAGAAACTGAAGTTATTCTATTGATGATATTTGAGCTTGTAACTCACAAGATAGACTTGAGCATGGATACAGATACATGATGGACTTCAAGAACACAAAATACATAAAAAAAAAAATTCCTTCTTCTTTTCATATCAATCCACAAGGTCCATTAAAAGAGGTTGAGCGCAGCACAAAACTCGCGCATTCGATTTCATTTTGCAATGGATTGTACTTGGTTCTAAGCCAATACGATGCCGTTCACCAGCTACGTCACTGATAAGGTGAACAAAATTGAAAGTGGCGATACGACGTCTTTGGTGAATTTCTTTAAGCTGCGCGACTTTGGCCAAACCTTTTCCAGGAGCAACTAACCTCTTATAATATATGGACCTTGCCTCAAATCCAACTGCTGAAATAAAATAACCAAACTGTTTAAAAATTTTACCTAGTTCTTATATTAGCTTTTATTTTTCTTCGTAATCTCTGTTATTATTTTATTAGAGTCCCGAGTAAAATTTTAACGATGACACAACGATGAAATAAGAATGACAAATAAATGCGACACAAAGATGAAATAACGATGAAACGTGTCCCATTTCATCGTTATTTCATCGTTAGCCCCATGTTATTTATATGGAGTTAAAAAATAGAAATATTAGCAAAATGAGCAAAATATTTTCGACGAAATTTCAATGACATAAGTATGAAACAACGATGACATAAGTATGAAACAACGATGACATAAGTATGACACAACGATGACATAAATGAGAAATAATGACGACAAAATTATACTACTAGAAATTATCGATGAAATTTCAATGACATATGTATGAAATAAAGATGACAAAAATTTTCAGGATAATTTTAATAATGTAAAAATATGAAATATCGACGACAAACTTTCAAAGTACACCGCGCGACCACCTCGGAGACCTGCCTGTTAATAAAATCTAGTGCCTATATACCAAATGCTACCTGCCTAACATGAAATTTTATATACGGGGTTGGAGTTTTCTTCTTTCGTGTATAGTAGCTCGCATTATATTATATAAAAAAGCTTTCCAAACTCAGTAACCCAGCATTTTTTAAGTCTCACTTGAAACTTGTTTTGCAGATTTCTTAATTAATTTGTAATCAAGTGAATACTTTTATGCAAATCTAAGTCAGAAAACACAATAAATCGTCATTTTTGTAGTAAATTACATATTTTATAAATAATTAAAACTTTTATTACCTGCCCTAAAAAGTATCAAAACCTCCGAAACAAACAAAAAAATAGGTATTAATTCTTGACTTTGAATTTTTTTTTTTCAAGTCTGAGAGTCACCGGAAAAAGCTACTATATTACATTGCACTACCACAAAGATTTTGTACAGGATTCTAATCATAATATGTATTTATCAAATATATTGCTTGTATTGAATATTAATTAAACGCAACAATGTATTTGCAATATTTAATAATATTTTTTATGCATTATTTTATGCATTAAAAAAAAGCTATATAAGTGATTATAATAATTGTCAGTTTTGGCACTAAATTATTACTTTCCATATATTTATGCAATACTAAATTTTGAATTGTTTGAAACATATTTATAATATATTTTTTTAAATTTTCTTTTAATGCTTGCAATTAATTTGCCTTATCGTATACGCGTGTTAAGAAATATATAACAATAAAAATTCAATCAATTTAACAATTTTTGTTACGCTTATAGAGTTATAATAATAAGCACATTGACTATATTTAAAGCTGATTTAGATTGGCATAATTTTTAGTAAAATATTAAATTTCATTACATTAATAACTAATATAATATAAAATAATTATTTTATATTTTTACAATATTGAAAAATACACACTCCGAAACCGTTTAGCATGCATTTTTGCACATAGGAAAAAAAATCTATATAATTATGTCAGTAGTAATTTTAATCAAACACGTTATATTAATATAGATTAATTATTTAATTATATATATAATATGATATTTTTCTATCAATCTACCAGCTAAAACCGAAAATTCGATGACTTAAAGACGACATAACAACGACATGAAATTTTTTGTTTTTACAAAAATGAAATAAGTATGACAGCAAAAAATTATTGATGAAATAACGATGGCAGTTTTATTTTTCAAAAACCTAAATGCGACACAACGATGACAACGATTAAAATTCAATATGTATGAAATAACGATGACACGAAGAAATAATAATTTAAATTATTATTTCTTCGTGTCATCGTTATTTCATACATATTGAATTTTAATCGTTGTCGTCGTTGTGTCGCATTTAGGTTTTTGAAAAATAAAACTGCCATCGTTATTTCATCAATAATTTTTTGCTGTCATACTTATTTCATTTTTGTAAAAACAAAAAATTTCATGTCGTCGTTATGTCATCTTTTTGTCATCGAAATTTCATTGTTAGACATTTTAAAAAAATTATTTTTGTGACTTTGTCATACTTTGTCTTCATTAAATCGCAGTTGTGTCATCGTTATGGGACATTTCATTGAAATTTCATTGAAAAATCATAGAATTGTCATACTTAGCGTTCTACTCGGGGTACTTCTTTCCAAAAAATACAATGCATGTAAAATGAAATAAAACACACAATAAAAATATTCATTGTTTATTATTTTTTTTCATAATATATCTGTTAACATTTTTTTAATTCTTTTTTTTTTCTCAATTCTTATTGTACTATTGCAGAAAATATAAAGAGAGAGAGAGAAAAAAAAAGGATGAAATTTTAAATACTTTTCTTTCAAAGAACAGTATGAAAGAATGCAATTGTTAACATGGGAAATAAAAAATAAGGTCACATTTGCTACAGAAAACACATATTCTTAAGCATATAACAATTAGGATTTAACTCTTATTGTTTTTTTTTTTTCTCATAATCAGCTACATTAACAAAATAAAGCAATATTAGGCATTACACTTTATGATGGATAGTATATAATTTACTTTTATTGTATGCTTAAAAAATAGTTATTGATAATTTTCAGGGCAAAAAAAAAAAATCTCATAAGACGGTGCCCATTACACCGTAATGTTTTAATTATTCTCCAACATTTCAAATTAAAGTAGTTTTTTTTATATAATTAGTTTTTTTTTTTTTTAATTTAACTACAGGGTATTGAGTAGAAAAGTAAGAAAAATTATGCTTGACATAATAATAATAAACATATTATAGAAACTTATGAGAACCAATTCTTGGTTTGGAAAAAAATATTTATATCTCAATTTAAAGATATTTAAAAAACAAAAAACAAAAAAAGATGCACTGCTTACTACATTTTTCATGAATAATATTTTGTTTCAAGATTTTTTTGAAATATATACAATATGGTTGATTTATTAATAAATTGGTAACATTAAAATTGGATTTATATACTGCTGCTACTTAAACAGGAATTTTGTTAGTAGCTAAACATAGCATTGGAAATCCATTTCAATTTGTCTGGTGAAAAGAAACAACTTGAGCTATAACCTCTTCAGTACTAGACCCTTTTAAAAATATTTCATTGTCATAAATTTTAACCACGTTTTTGTGCGGCTCTCAGAATGCTTTTGCGGACCCACTACCCACTCTACAATGCTCAAAATAGCGTTAAAAATCGTGTAAATTCAGGGGCCAATTTTTGGTCCAATTTTTGTATTTTTATCTCATTTTCTTCTCTCTTTTTTCTTTTTTTTTTCCCCCTCCTTCTTCTATTGAATTATGTGATGTCCACTGTAATGTATACTGGGACTGAAGAGGGTATGTACCAAGATACAGACAAGTTTACAGGGTTGAAGGGACATCGCACTTCTAGCTCCTCTTATGCAAATTAACATTGTTATCTACATGGCTGTAGAGGGGTATAGTAATAAAATGAATGGCAAGTACTGTACCAGTAACAGCACTCAGCTCATTAGAAAATTAAATTATCATTTGCACTGCATCTAGTGGACACATATGGTAATGGTAATTAAGATGACCCAATTATGATATTTTTTCCTTCTTTCTTTCCTGGGTACTGGTATATTAAAACTTAAATAAGTATACAAGACAAACTCCAACCCTTAACTGGCATAAATAAACAATATTTGATTACATTTAGGGTTCAAATTGTAAAATATTTTCTTAGTTGCATTATTTTAATGTATCTGATTTGATGTATTAAGTAGGGTATGTATAAACAGACAAGTGTATAAAACTTAAACACGGATGTTTTTTTTCCTACTCATACAAAAATTAAAATAAAACATGAATCAGGTACATTTTTATTATGTGAACTCACTAAGAAGCAGATTATTTAGCAGCATATATATAATTGAAAATGTATGTGTGATGATTTCATTGGTAAACTGGTTTAATAAATTGGTCATATATAATTTTGCAGGGAATGTGTACAATAATGTGGCTTTTGCTCACACTTTCATTCACATTAAAACAAAACATTTGCCGACACATTCCACACATTCAGTAGATTCATAAGCAACAACAATAATAAAGAAATTTTTATTTATTATTATATGAGAACATGAAGATAAACATTAATTTTCAAATCTCAAAGGGAATCAACGTTCATTTGTGCATTGAATTAGTTTTTTTTTTATAGCAATACTAGGGTATATAGCTACAATGTGTAATCAGTTCTTGGATTGTTTGCATCATACAAAAACTTAGAAGATAATTTATTTATAATGTAAAGTTTGTAAAGTCAATTTATTTAAAAATGCATACACAAATTTTAGCACCACTCTGTGAGCCATTTAATGCAAATTAAAACTGAATTTTGAGTTTTTTTAGGTTAAACACAAACCTAATTACTTAATACACATTTGCTGCGACATAATATCCAAGTTTCACAGTTCATTCTTTTGTATGCACTTATGTTTCCTAAATCACTTTTTTTTTTTTTCGTAAGTCTTGTTTTGTTTTAAATTACTTGTTAAAAACATTGCAGTCTTATTTAAAACTGATAGTTAGTACGTAGATTGTTTGATCCACTAGACGAGTCTGAATCAAGATCTAGTATTGGTAAAGAGGGTAGGGACTGCATGTTGTATAAGGATTGCATATGCATATACGAGGAACTTGAACTGTTGGAGTGTGCAGGAGGAGGTACCACTGTTGAGCTAAGTGGTGTGGTAGACAAAGAGTTGCCAGAGTGGGCCACTGCTGGTGTGACTGGAGGTGATGGGCTGTCTAATGTGATGACGTTAGGACTGTGACCCAAGGAGTTGACAGAACCAGGTCGTACATTGGACACTGAACTCTGGCTACTGCTACTACTCCGACTACTACTGCTGCTGCTGCTACTCACACTTGCATGGTCTGTAACATAAAATATAAATATTTCAATACTCTTTATCCATATCAAATCTTTAAGTTTTAACTGTTCAAGGAAAGAATATGTCAGAATTTGTATACTTCTACGCAAGGTTAGACAAGATTAATACTGTAGATTCAAAGTTATGTGTGTACTTCAGCTTGGTTTATAAAGACAAGGTTAGGTTTACTTTTTCTGGTCATAAGAGTGATAGCAAGTTTTTGTATGTTTCAGAACCTCAATTTTAGAAGTGCTGTGATTGATTGGAACAACTTGTGCTTACCTAATGTACGTTACAGGCCTCACTTTTGTAGGTAAAAATATTTTTGCTCATGGGCAAAGAAGAAGAAAAATTGGTTATAAAGCAATTCTATCAGTATACTTATTTACCTAATCTTAAAAACTGCAAACTTACAACTTCCTAAGGCAAGGCCCTACCTTTTTACAATATTTAACAAGTTTGCATCTCATACTCAAGTTCAGCAACTTCTGTCACACAGGCGCCTTCCACATTTTCTTGTTTTAACTCACCCCATAAATAGTGAGATATTATTGTTACGGCATTGCCTCTTTATTCTCTGAGTATTATTATGCTGTGTCGTTGCTAGGCATGCTGGATCAGAGTGCATCTGGTGCACTTAAATTTTAGGAGTAAGAAGTTTAGGGAGGAGCCTGTGTGACAGAAGCTGTTGACATCGAGTATAGAGTCACAACAACTACTGCACATCAAGTCTTCCGAATAGAAACCTTGTTGTAGAGTTTTTGTGTGATGCGACCTTGAATCGTACCTGTTCTTTTCATGGAGCTCATAGTCGCATGGCAAAAACAACTCTACTACGAGGTCTGTATTAGGAAGAACTGATATACTTACTTCTGCTTGAAAAATATCAATGAATTGCACAAGAAATAACTTAATATTTTTATCATAAATAGTCTGCTCTCATATAATGTGTTTCTTATGTTGAATTCAGCCAGTTGTAAATAAAAATTGCAACTAATAACAACGACAATAAACTATCATTCCTGAACATAAGGCGAATTTCTTAATATTTCAAATATTTGCATATAACCTTACAAGTGCAATAATTTTTCTATATTAACTAAGACTACAACCTATAATTATGTTAGGAAGTTAAATATCAAAGGAAATAATACAGAAACCAATAAATGCCTTACCACGATGAAGTCAGTAGCTAGACAACGATCTTGATAGCACAGTTAACACAAATGTTCACTTTGAATAAGACATTTTGAGAATGACAGCCCTCTGCTTTAGTAGTTTAGAGTGTAATGATAAAGAAGGCTATTACCCTTGGAATGTCTTAATTAATGTAAAGATTTGTGTTACCTGCGACATCAAGATCTTCGCCTAGTTGTGGACTTCATCGTGGTACAGTACTTGTTAGTCTCCCTAGTCTTTTCTTTGAACATATGTGTACTATAATTATTAACTAAGCTGTGATGAGTGACAGCATCACACAGGAGTAGTGACGACTGGATAAGCAACATTAGGAAAATATCTATGCATGATACTTCTGATCAAATCTATAATTTTCAATTCTTGTTGTAATAAATGTTTTTACTTTTCATTCTAGATGATATTGTATGTACAAATTCACTCTCTAATAACTTGAAAAGAAGAAGTGTAACATTATTAAAAGTATATGTTATTACTATCTAGTCTAATAATGTAAATACTAAAAACTATGACTAAACAAAGTGTGATACTATCAAGAAAAATAAAACATTGTGGTTAATTGTAAATTTGAGAGACAAGGATAGGAGAAACCAGCATGGGTCTTACCATATCGAAGAGAGTCCCATGGCTTGGTGAAAATATTGCTAACATAGAGAAAAACAAACAAACATTATATATATATTTTGGCAATTAACTTCCAGAGAGATGGAACGTGTTGTGCCTTCATCAGTCCTTACAGACTCAGAGAGAAACTATGAATATTCTGATTTCTCTCTGAGTTTGTAAAGACTGATGAAGGCAAAATACGCTCCATCTCTCTTGGAGTTTATTGTCAAAATGTATGCAATGTGTTTGATATCTTATCTCTGTGCTACCAAACTAAAGGACTCTCTTCACTATGGTAAGGTCCTTGCTGCTTTCTCCTGTCCTTTTGTTTCAAATCTATCATACTTAAGAATAAAATTCTAATACAAAATTTTTTGAGGAAAGAAATGAACCTTTTCGAAATTTTCAATTATCTACCCCATGCAAATTAACACAAGCAGAATTATTGCTGAAACTTGTTACTTTACATTAAGCAATGCTCAATAATGTCAATAAAACCCCCATGCAAAACTAAGCGAAGTGTAGTTTTAACTCACCGCATAGCCAAGCAAGCACAGGGAAAAAGGCAAAGAAAAACCAATGGAGTGCTAATTAGAATATATTTGTGCTACAGCATACTATTATTTTTATAATATTAATTGCATTAACATGCAGTATTTACTATTATTGTAGCAAAAAAAGAAGTCAAAGTTAAATAATTACAATAAAAGGAGAGAAAAACTATGGTACAGAAACATAAGTAAAATTTTTGTGAATTTTGAATCAATAGTGTAAAGTAATTATTTTAATCAAAGAAAAGAAAATACCAGAATCTTTGTGGCTTCATTCATGCCTTGTTATTATTATTTTTTATTCTCTCCTTTTATTATTATTAACGAACATGTGACGTTAAAATTTGATAGGGAGAAACCAAATGAGAGTTGGCGTGATATATATATTTTTCAAATATATATTTTTTTAAACCACTATCGCCATTTGAGATTTTCAGTTGACGCTGCTGCCTGGCGCCAACTCTCATTTGGTTTCTCCCTATCAAATTTTAACGTCACATGTTTGTCCAAACCACGATGGTATCTTTCCTTTTCCTAAATACTTTTATTATTATTATTACTATAATTATTTTCATCTTCATCATAGAAGTCTCTTGAAATGAGCATGATTATTGCATGCCTATCTTTTGTTTAATATACTGTTACTGCATTCACTCAATATTAAGCCTTTACACCTACATAAAATATTCTATTTTCAAACAAATCACAAATTATCAAGCTGTACAAAATAGTAATACTGAATTATACTGGGCCTTAATTTACATTTTTACAATCTTAAAAATTGCTGCTAATTAATATTGTAAAATTATATGTGAGAAACAAAGATTAATAACACTGAATAAAGAAATAATAATAATCTAAATTTGATATCAAATACAAAGAAATATATCAGTCAATATTACAAATAAATTTTTTTTTTCTTCTTCTTTAAATTTATATCTTAAGAAATTTACATTTACACAAATTTTGATTTCATTTACACACTTATTACATAAAATTAAACATACAATACAATTTAAAATCATTGAATACAAACATTATAAAGAAAGACATAAATAACAGTATACAAATTATTTCCCCTGAAAACAAAACAGATTTATAATAAAAAAAGATGATACATATTTTGCAAAAATTTTCATGAACCAAAACTATAATTAGAAGAAGACAGAGGAATATAATCAGGCAGTTTCATACCTGAGAAATTACGTTTGACTGAGGAATCTGCATGGGCAGTCTCAACGTTACGTGAAGGGGCAGGAGTGTCATCTTCAGAATCACTTAGGGTCAAGTCAACCACCACTGGTGCCTTTTTCTTGGGAGGAGAGCCAAGATCTGGGTCTGTAGCCACCACTTCTGTAATTTTAACGTTGTTATTTTTAATCACAATTGCTACACTCAGCCAAAAACTGAAGATAGCACATTTCACTTTTCATTTGGGGATTTTGTTTGTTTTTACATTTCCATGCATGACAAGAAAATATTTTGTGTATAATGTTTTTTTGAAGTTAATAAATTTACTGGAAGTAGATCTGACGCAAATTCACACACCGCACATGAAATTTGTCATTGCCACTGTGCATTATCTCTAATTTCACTGCAGTCAGTAAGTAAATACATACTATATTGCTTGGTTTAGAATTTAAGAGTAAAAAAATAAGCCACAAACGTTTGGCTAGAATAGCAATACAAATGAATAAAAAAACTATACTATAAAAAGAAATACGAATATTTATGCAGGCACTATGCTAGGAAGCAGGATAAAATCATGGGTATGATAAGAATATTTAATTAAAAGACTTGCTTCATAAATTAGTCCTCAGTAAAAGTTATCAAGTAAGTCCTTCAAAAAATTGAGTCATCATTATTTAATGCATGAAATGAACACTATCAGAAAATACTAAATTTGTTCTTAAAAATTGTAATAGAATATTCATGCTAGTGTATTAGAATGTTATTATTTGATTACTTTAATAACTTGACATTTCATCACAAAAGCTACAGAAGAAACTACAAAGGGTTCACCAAATTCCTCAATGTAAATACGTTACACTTACCAGCTTCATCAGATAGTGTCTCGACCTGAGGCTCCACCTTGGGGGTTTGCTGTAACAATAAAACAAATTATCAGATCACTCCAACAATCTGACTAGAGCAATGTTTATTTACATAGATCAACACAATATATATATTTTGTTTCACTAAATAAGAAATTAACTACAATACATAACTTCTCTCATAATTCTAGAGTGCAACATCCAGCTATGTGTCAACAGCACTTCAGCCTTCATATAAAATAAATGTGATATTATATTATGCAAAGATTTAGATTGGGTTCACACAAGCAATGCTCTCTACAAACTGCCTATATATTAAATTATATAATGACCATTATAACATATTGTATAGTACTGTACTATAAAATATAGTCCATGCCAGTTAAGGATGTTTGATATTTCTTAAATAATCGTTTATTTAACTAAAAACTGTCATTTGAAATGGGCGATAAAGCCAACTAAAATTTTCTTTGCTATAAGTGATGCAAATAAATAAACAACATCGCCAGTATATATTTCATGTAAAGGTAGCCTCTTGTTGCACCAAGAGGATTTTAACAGTATAGTCAGAATTTACTACTTACAAGTATAATACTTACAACTGGTGATATATTTTGTGTATTAGTCTCTTTCTTAGCACATAATATAGTCCATGAGCCATCAGCAAGTAACTGGATTTCACTGCAGTCTACAGGAAGACGAGCAGAGTTGAGAACCTCCTGGAAGTAACTGCAACAGTAACAGAACACACATCAGTTATGTTCAATATTTAACTCTTTATGACACTGCTACACTCAATTCACCCACCCCTGGCTCAGTAGTGGTTCAGCTGTCACTTGAATAGTACAACAAAGTTAATTTCTATTGTGAAACTATTCATGTAACATCACTTCCACCATGTGAGCCTTTCTTCATTATACTATCTTGCTACTTACCCATCTATCACAAGGGTATCATACGCTGCAGTTTTATCACACACTGGACACATCCATGTGGGTTTACGCTCATTCATTTGCAGGAATAGAGAAGCATCAAAACACTGCAGGTGGGTACAAGTGGAGGGACGACATGGGGTGGTCATACGCATCTTGCCAAGTGGACACATCAGAGCAACACGCAGTGATGTAGTTGCAATCTCACAGTCTGCATCCTCGGCCAGCTTTTCTTTGACTAAAAATAAAGTGCAATACAGGGCATAAGTAGATATTAGTGAAAATAAACCACCACAGTTAGGTATCATAAAATTTGAAAGAAAGGTGGAAACCAGAAAAAAGGCCTTACCATAGTGAAGGGAGTCCCATAGTATTGTGAAAAATCTTGCTAGCACAGTTTATAAACACATTTGTGCTAGCAAGATTTTTACCTAACTAATGACTCTTTTATCACTATGGTAAGGTCCTTGCTGGTTTCCTTAAATTTATCGTATCTTATTGCAACATCTTTTCACAAAGTTGACAAAAGGAATTGAATACAAAATATTTCTCTTCCAAGACTTACTCAGTCCCCTTGTATAGTCCGCATTTCTTAATCCACGGCCCTTCATTTTGTGAAGTAGGTCAGTGGAGGTCATCTTGCGCACCAAGTAAACAGATATGGTATAGTTACGTCCATACTCTGGCGCCCAAGCCACTGAGATGTGGTTAGCCACTGTGGGGCTTAGCTTCAAGAGAGGAGTAATATTGTTGGGACGAGGTGGACGCTTAGGCTCTACACCTTGCTTGTTGCTTGGAATTGGATTCTGAAAATTTATAAATAATTTTAGCTCAAAAAAGTTGTATTATGTACTGATTTAAAAACTGTCACTCAACCATTTTAAATTCCCTTTTTAGTAATATAAGTGGCATGAAATTAATTTTTACTAAGATAATGTGCAAACACGCAATTAAAAATGAAAGTTCAACTTACAGGTAGGGTGAGGACTTTGTTGTTAACCTTAACACTAACACTTGGAGGGAAGTTGTCATCTTGCTCACATGATGTCTCTAGTAGGCAGAATCTCAACTGCACCTAAACATCCAACATTTATTTGTGTCACTTGTTGCAGCTACACCATTTTTAATGGCATCTACACTGATAGGCATGGTAAATCTACAACTAAGGAAGCTGGCTGATAATGGAAATAAATGGGATAGTTTGCAGTTTAGTCTGGTAAGCTCATTGATAAGGTAAAGACACTATCACTGTCACAATAAACACACAATATTTTTACCACTGTCTCTACCTTAATAGCTATAACTGCCTAATGCAGAAAACAATATAATATTAACTATAACGAGACTATCAGTGTACCCATTATGTAAGAATAAAATACAAAGTAAAAGGCAACATTTCAATATTTTTTTTTTGGCACCTAACGTACCCGCTCTCTACCTTGACCTGTGTTATCTTTGTGGTCATGTTGCTACATTTACAATTTTTTCATACATCCAATGCTTTGTAACTTATTCCTGAGTGTTTGGTACATACCTGCACTGTGTGATCTCCCTTCATGCCTGGTCTACTGTTGCCTGACATACTGATGTCTGTGGCTTGCTGAGGAGTTAGGTGGAACGCAAAATTGGCTTCCTGTAGCCGCGAGGAATTGGAGGAGGGGACTGTAAGCAACAAAGAATTAAAATGAAATTACATGAATACTGTTAAATAAATTAAAACTTGTAATTACCTAGTGTTGAGGGCTTGATAAGCTCAGCTATTAACTCATAAAAAGGTAGTCGTTTTAGCCTGACGTCTGGATGAACTGGGTAGTTACTGTGTTGAGAGCCATGTCGTGTGCTGCTTGGAACCGCAGGTACTGGCAGTCTTGGCTGATACTGATGATACATACCCTGACCGTATGCAGGTAAAGCAGCAGAGCGAGCCTGCAATGTCATATCATATCTCTTATATAGCTTAAATATTTAAGACAAAAGGCAAATTGTTTGTACCTTGGTATTGAGAAAATTTAAAAGATGCCCAGCAACTTGACTGGAACTCTAACATAAAAAAACATAATTACTTTTATTATGGTTATATAATTTTATGTTAGTGTTAGTATAATTGCATGGGCTTCTTTGTTTTATCAAAGTTTAGATTTAAAAATAAAAATGTTATGAGGTGATAAAACACTTGTTGTGGAGTGAGAATATATTGATTTACGATTTGCTGCGGGTTTGCATATCCAGTCTGATTGTATGACGATCTCTGCATGTTGTTAGCTGGTGGAGGGGTTGTTGAAATATCTGAGGTTGAACTAGCCGCCTGACTTGCGTTAGATAACCTATAAGCAATATAACTTTCATGTTTCTATTTTAACAATAAATACAAAGAAACTAGAGAGGTCTGTATTATTTTATTATTTTTTTTAATCATAAGGTGAGCACAAGTTGTTACATCTTACTACAATGCTTTTAAAATTAAACTGTAGAAGGGAAAAAATTGATCACAGTATCAGAAAAAGTCAAGCCAGCATATTGACTTAACAGATTAAGCTTGGTTAAAATTCTATAAATATGTTTGTGAAATTTTAGTATAACTTACTTTGAAATGCAAAGTAAGTTACATATTACAGTACATAAATAGTAGTCTAAGCCAGTCTTTATACTACCTATTTTATACCTGTGTAAAATATGTTTATTTTAAAAACAAGTCAACTTGCTGCTAAGGTCAAATGGTATATATTTAACTATGCTGATTTGAAACTTATTGACAAGTGGATGTAACTTGTTTTAGAAACAAGCTACTGTAATACAGAAATGCATAATTATGAAAGTATGTTCTAGAAACTACAAACAAAAATTAAACTTAAAAACCCTCAGCCAAGAATTGTTGTATGTTTTATCATTTAACATCATTACATCAATTTAATTTTTACGTACAATTTAAAAATTCTAGAGTAATTTTTCTAAGCTGAAAATTTATTTTCTTATTTTTCAACATATACAAATGAATCAAGTATGCTGGATTTGAAGGGGGGAAAAAAAAAGCTCATACTTTGCTGGCATACAAATTTGACTTCCGAATCAGCTCTTCTTCTCACTCAGTACATGCCTGACAAAAGTGTCTCGAGTGACATGATACATTCCACCTCATTCGGAAGTTAGATTCTTACATAAGCAAAACATCCCTCAAATTAAGTATCCTTAATTTTTACATGAAGAAAACTATTTAAATAATATTCAACTAACAAAAAGTATGCAAGGATATTTGCTATTGAAATAAATTATAAGTAAAAAATAAATAAACTTCATGACGTCATTAATAAGTGTGCCAAACAAAGAAAACAAAAAATTCAGCCGACGATTTTAAAGTTCAATTTTTGTGTGTAGTTTGTGGAAAATACAAAAGAATCTATATCATTTGTGAAAATATAAAGCATTTACTAAAGAATCTATTTCATTTGTGAAAATATAAAGCATTTTTAGTTAATTCCCCGTAGTGAAACTTAAAGGCGTAGAACACCTTGAACAAAAAAGTTTTGTGTAACATCCTCACAAACCTGAAAATCAACGTTGATTTGGCTGGAGTCATTGATTTCTAATTTATTTTCCATTCACAAAATGCCGCTGGCGGTCATTAACATCAGAGCTCGCTCGGTTTACACGCACGTAATACAAGCAAGCTGTGACGTCAGTGACCGCCAGCGGCATTTTGTGAATGGAAAATAAATTAGAAATCAATGACTTCGGCCAAATCAACGTTGATTTCCAGGTTCGTTAGGATATTACACAACTTTTTTGTTCAAGGTGTTCTACGCCTTGAAGTGCACCAGCTTTTAAAAAAATTACAGTATAACTTCAGTTGCTGTCCACGCACCTATTACATGCTACAGAGCTTTACTTATACTTACTGAATTGATCTATAAAGTTCTCGAATTTTATTTGGGATTGTACCAGAACGAACTCTGATAAGTTCAAGGGCACGAGCTTGGAGGTCTGTCTTACGTCCTGTCTTATTGCGTCCAGCAAAACCTAATAACATCTGCAATTCAGACACTCGGAAGCTCAATACCATATTCTGAAATCAAAACAATCGTTGAAATTAATATAAAAAATATAACATAAATAGAGGATAATATGGTAATTTTTAGTTAAATATATCATCTTGTTATTAAAGGTATTATATAACAGGGCAATTTAGCATTTAAAAAAACTAATAAATAGAGAAGGTTTCTCAAAAAAAAAAAAAAAAAAAAAAAAAAAATCATGCTGAACTACAGTCAACTGGGGTGACTTTGAACACCCAATTATCTCTGTCTTGGGGCCTCATTTTAGAAATTTGAAGACCCTTGCTATAGTTCAAATTTGTTTTTGATCTTAATGACATGTTTCAATATTTTGAAATGAGTGCCCAAAGTAGAGATAAATGGGTGTTCAAACAAAGTCACCCCGGTTGACTGTAATTATGATTTGAAGAAAACAAAAAAAAAGTCGTTTAGTTCGAAGAACTGTGAACGTCAAATGAAAAAAAATCCTTGCTATGCAATAGCATTAAATTGGAAAAGAAAAAAAAAAAAAGCTTGATATTTCTCAGTGTGAGAACCAACTTGCAATGCATACATTTCTAACTCATGTCATGACCACATAATATAAAGAAGTATGCTAAATGAAGGTCATTTCTTGCAAGACCAGCCAGTGCAGCAGGACATTCCAATCTTGCAGAACATAATATTTTGTTCATACATACCGGTATATATTAACGTTTACACATTATTTGCAAACAAAACTTATGATAATTAAAATTAAATTATTTATATTAATGAACTGAAAATAATTTAACTCGTTTAGCTGCAAGATTAAAATTTAATAAAAAGCGATATAAAATTCCGTGATGTGTTACTGTACCGTAATTTTATTACATGTAGTTATGTATGTTGATGAATGGACCCACAATAATCGTAAATTTAATTAATAAAAAAAACACAAGTGGATTGGGTACTTATTCAGAAAGCAATACATCCATCTGAAGCGATTTTATTACTTGTACCAAGCCAAAAACATGTATCATATATGTTGGCTCAATTTCTTTTTGTGGCCATTTTTTGGTATTGTATAATAAAACAAAATGCACCAACAAGTTTAAATAAAAATCATAAGCACATTCAATAAAATGAATGGTGTGTAACATGTAACACATTATATTATATAAATATTAATATATTTAAATCTAACGATATAATAAGACTTTTTTACTATCTGTAGCTCTGCATCTGCACTGACGATTTAAAAAATGCTGAAAAATGAGAGTTTGACTCACCACCAACTAACTACCACTGGTCATATCCCACAACTCACAACTAACAAAGCTTGCCTTTGTGCCTTCTCTCTCTCTCTCTCTCTCTCTCGACTCTCTCTCTTCACTCACCCGCACTTTACAGATTCAGACTGTACTGTGACCCAAGACCCAAGGGCAAACGCAAAAAGCGACGTTGCCGTAGAAAATGACATAACAAACTGGAACGCAACCCACAACAAAACCTCCCCACCGCATGCATGAGTTCCGATGAGTTCATCCATACTTGGTTATGGTTTACGATAGCAATTTATGCAAGATTCGTTTGAACAATAATGATCATCGGTATCTTTGATTTTCCCACAGCGACTATGTAGAACATTCTAAAGCCGGGTTATTTCAGCATCCCTTTCATGTTTGACACCCCTTACTCCGCACGCTTCTTTTTATATTTTCATTAATGTATGCATATTATGTGTAATATAATGAAAACAATAAGTTTTATGTTACGTTTTAAAATAAATTTTATAAGAAATTAAATCTATCTGCTTACGTTAACAAGGCACACACAAAGAAAATAAGATTAAAACATGAACAAAAACAAATTTTCTTTTGAGTTTTGACACCACTCGAAGTCGAACAAAGGCAAAGCACAAGGAACCTTCATCACATTTTTTTGAGCTGTTGCTCTTGATCAATAAAATTTGTTTATGCTAGTAAATACAAAAAGAAATAACATACCCATCATATAAAAATAATGTGTGATAATTTTCTCGTAATTTAAAAGGTTAGCTTTGCACTAATTAAGCAAACCTAAGCAATTATTTGGAAAAGAAATGTGCAACTATCACTTCACGTACCTTCAGTTCCGCTGCCTCCGCCATTTCTTCGAACGTCACGCGCAAGCGCACTGGATAAAAAGGTTTTTTTCTGGCGCCAAATAAAAAGAGCGAAGTGGATTGGTTGTCTATGGATTATCTGAAATATGAGCAAAATTTCAATTATTCAGAATTTCTGATCAGAGTTCAGATTCAGTCAAATACTGTCAAATCAATAGGGTGGCTGCATTTAAGTTAAAATCAACGCCATAAATGAGTACTATAAATAACATGGGCCGGTATGGGAAAGTGGCACATTTTGCCAGTTTAAAAATACTAAGCAAATTTTTTTTTTATAGATTTGATATTTGATGCCATAACAAAAGTTGAATTGTATATAGGTTTTCAAGTATATGTATATATGCGATAAAAATAATAATGACAAAAAAATTACTTATATTCCAAAGATAGTGAAAACCTACGTTTGTCCTAAGCTAAGCAATGTTATTCATTGCTCAAATATAGCATCGACGTGCATTTATTTTATTTTATTATGACGGTACGTCAACGCCATATATATTTGCAGTTGCAGGATTCGAATGACAATTAATTTACGCAATAAGATAAGCTATAATATTAATTGAAAATAACAATCGTAATTCTATGTGAGTATATTATATATAATTATATGTTATTGTCCGATTTTTTTTTTATCCTAACTCCAAAATTGATGATGCACGTTGCGATGTATTGATGCACGGTATGCACACATATCACACTATATATATACTATATATAATTAATAATTATGCAATACACTTATTTACAAATTTGCAATTATATACTGAAAGCATTGTCATTAAAATATATTTATATGTCTATATATCCCCCCCCCCCCCCATAATTTTGCATTCTTTCATCGCTATTTCTTTTTTGATCAGTTGTTTTTTCTGGTGATATATATTTCTTTCTTGTCTGTTATTTTGTAAATAATTTCTGAAAAGACGGACTCTTGCTGTAGCAACCTGAGTTACCATAAACTGCCTCTGCCTGGGTCATAATAAAGATTTTTTTTGTATATACAGCTAAAAATTAAAAATTGCGAAACTTTTTTTTTATCTTTGCCGTACTGTGTTTGTTATCAAATTGTTATCACTAAAATTGCATGAGCTTTTTGTATAAATGAAGCCATATAATTATAATTCATAAAAAGGCGATGGGGGGGGGGGGGGGCGTTCTATTATATTGTTTTTTTATTTTGCAATTTGATGATAAAAAAAACTGATTTGAAGCCGACTATCAGCAATATCACTCATATCCACTTCCGTTTTGACTTACTGCGCATGCGTAGTAAGGAGAAACGGAAGCGGATGTGACCGAAATCGCTTATAGTCGGCCTCAAAACCATTGTTCCTTTACTAGTCCATATGGAGACAAATAAAAAAATATTTCCATTCTTCAACATTTAAGTTAATGCATGGGATTTGTAAAATCTTGATTGGACGACAAAAAAAACGTTTTATGAGATTGAATAAATAAATTAATTGATCAGAGAATTACAGTGTAATACATATACTGTATAAATATAAATCTGTATCCAGTATGTCAGGTCAAAAAATGGTGCTATATATAATCATCGGACATTTGTATAAAAATAATTAGGTTTATATAAGTATAATATCCTTTTCCAAATAAGATGGTATGATTTTATAGTTGTATTAGAGAATTGGAAGGAGTAATATAACAATTATTTTTACTATACCATTTTATTATTACTTTATGAATACTTTACTCGCATGACCGGCTACTATTATATAATATTTTTTTATATTTAGAACATATGACGATGAAGAATTGGCAAACTATATGAAATGAGCTAACATTGCGACTTAAGAATCAGTGACTTTTGTTTTCTTTTTTAAATTTAATTTTAAGAGCTGTTGTTAAAAGGCTCATAACTTGTAAATGTTAACGTATAAATTTTTAAGTTTTTAGGAAGTCAAGGTAACAACCTATATGGTAAAATTGTCAGTACCCGTGCATGACCATATCAGTCAGATAATTATTAAGGGAGAAACAACATATTAAAATTGACATGGAGCTTTAATATGCTTAATAGGAAAAAAACAGAATTTAAAATTTTGCTTGATAATTTTGAACCTCTATTGTTTATGTATATTTGAAGATATTTTATGCATAATAGATTTATCAGTGTGGGGGAAAAAAACCTGTCCAGTTAAATACCCGCAATATTTTATTTTCAGCCTTAAAAATAAAAATACGAAAAATGCATTAAAACGGCAACTCTGTTGTAATGGCATCAAAATTTCGGTTTGTTTATTTATTATTATTATCAAAGATACAACAAGCATTGGTCTTATTATCTGTATTATATATAATATTCCAATGTTGTATGGATGGTGAACATTAATACATCAGCAATGTCATCTATTTTTGAATCTTTATCAAAAAATGATCCTAAAGTATTAATATTCATTATAAAGCAAAAAAAAAAAAAGCAAAAAAAAAAAAAAAAAAATCAAGCAAATATTTAAAAAGATTATCTTTATTTAGATTTCTGTAGATAGATGGCCAATTGTTATAAATTTTAGCAGTTACAAAATATGGACTTCTTTTCAAATAATTTAGATGAATGTTTTGGTACAGCTATTTTTGAATTATTACGAGTGTTGTTATAATATGTATTTACGGTACGTGTTATTTGTTTTATTATTATTATGAGAATATATATAGATCAATTCCAATTCCATCTTACTTAATATATTGTCATTATTTCAAGTATAATATATATTTAACATACCCGCGAATTAATAATTGTAATTCAGATAACGGATCGTAGCAGAGTTTGTTATTTTTAAAAAAACAATAAATATTTGCGTGAAAAACGAGGAACATTTTATTTCAACAAATAAACATAACATCAAAGACCATTATTGGTTTTTGATAACAATAACATGTATAACATTTATATAATAAATATATATAAAAAAAGTTTATTAGATTTCGTATCTTTTATATTGTAAAATATTTATATCTGTAAGTAATTTTTTTATTTTTGTTTATATGTATAGAACCAAAGTAAAGTATAAGAAAATATAATTGTCCTGTATATTTGAAAATATAAATATAAATTAAATTTTGATAACTCTTTACGATTTAAATTTTAAAAATAACACAGTTAAATTATAGTTATAGATTAAAACGATTGAATAAATTTTAATAAATAAATACACAAAGAAAATAATAAATAAATAAACAAACAAATAAAGAAACAACCAAGAAACCAAACAAACAGATAAACAAGCAAAGAAAGAAACAAACAAACAAATGATCATTAAAAGTCAATACATATACTTTCACTAGAAAGACACATATTAACTATTATACTGTAAAGATTCTTGTATAAGAATATGCAAAATTAAATATATTTCAATTTCTTATAGTATACTACTTACCTGGTTAATTTTGGTGATATTTCATGGTTGCACTTTTGGTAAATAGATTGTCAATATAACTTTTGTAAATGTTGGGGAGTGTCGAATGTAGGCCATTGAATCAAAATAATGTTAGTCGGCTTTTTAGTATCACATATGGAGTGTACAAAAAAATAGCCTATATTTTAAGATTATACTTTTATTCGATCTGTTTGTAGTATGTCAAGGTATTATGGCCTCACAAAACTTTACAATGAGCACAAAAGAATATTTGTAAATGAGTAGATTTAATATTGGTTGTTGGCACTATCTTATTTACTTCGATTAAAAAAAAAAAAAAATTCAAATACATGGATAACAGTGAAAGTATATGTGGTGGTATAGTATTGTAGTACACGACTAAGACTAAAAAATCAATAATTTTCTTACGCATTGAATACGAAAATTTTAAACTGTATAAAAATTGTTAGTAAATCATATATAGCATATAAAATCTTAAATAACATTTAAAAAATACTACTTATGAATTAGAAGATATTATAATGCTCTAATTTTTTATATTTGCTTACATTTTACAATTTTGGGGATGTTTTTGTGACTTTACGGTACAAAGAGATAGGTTTTGTTTTTACACACCAGATAGTGCTAGCGTCAAAATTGCAGAGAAATTGTGCCACCCTTATTTTTATTCCCCTAAATATATAGATTATTATATGTACGCAAGATTCGGCGTAAAATGAAGTTGTGCGCTGTTAGTATTTCTTAGTGTGTGTACTTTCCAGACATCTTTACATATCAAAATATATACCCACCAAGTTCTTCTAATTACTTTAAACTATGGGACAAATTAAGGTAAAATATAATTTTGGGGTTGAAATACGTTTTTTTACCTGTATTTTGTACTCTTATGATGTTATAAATTTATATCCGATACCTTTTTAAAATAAGAAGTTGTTTAAATTAAGAGAGTAGTTTGAAAATTAAAATTTTGATTTCTTTGTTTGCTATTTTTCAATTGAGGATATTATTTCAGGGATATTTAATGATTTTTTTTTGTCTTAAATATTATACTGCAATTTAATTTGAGGTCATAATCTTGATGTGTTTTCATGACAGATGGCAACGATGTTCGGATCTTTACTGGTGTTGCTGGCACTAATTTGTGTGACCACCTCGTTACCCAAGCCATACAGTGATCAGTCAGTCCGAGGCTACCTTACAGAGGTAAGTTCAATTAATCAATATTACCTATATGTTATCATTGAAACTTCTTTTTTTTTTCCTTCAAAAATTTGCTTAAAAAGATTTTGCTTTAGAATATTACATATTATTATCTCTTTTTTTTTTATAAAAACTAAAAAATAGATGATATTGATGTCTAGATGTTCACCACCAATACAATTTTAGAATATTATACTGATGATAACACAGTTTCACATACTTCTATAATATGTTAATAAATATATCTAGTTGTGTAGTTCATTGTGTGTTATATTGCCACTGTTCTATGTTTGTTATAATTATATTAATTTTATTTAAGTTATTCTGACAAGACCAATGCTTGTTGTAACTGTAATTGTTACTATGAACTACCTGGGTCAATAAAGATTCTTAAACTTAGAAGATATCATAAATTTCATTTCAAATCATTGTAAAAGCCTCTAGAGGCTATATATAGTTACAAAGGTTCAAATAATATTTAATATTATATCCTCTGAAGAGAGATTTTTCTAAATAATTTTATTATTATACATCAATTAATTTTATAAGGATAAGTAATTAAACTAACATTGATTTTTATATTTATAAAATTAATTACATATATATTATATCGTTAAAATTTATTTTAGATGAATCCTATTTTAAATTGCCTTGTTTTGAAACAATCAATAGCCTAGCTTAGGTTATTTTTTAATAACAAGAAATTTATTTAAATGTATTTAGAAGGACTAAAAATTTTTAGTGGTAATATTATTTCATATTCTAAAAGAAGACATTGTTCTGATGCGGCAGATGTATGCAAATGTCTAATTTTTGAATTCATTAATTGTTTTGAGTTATTTTTCAAAAGTCACAAAATAATGTCAAGCATGCAACTTTTCCTATGCTTACATGCTTACATGCATAAGTTGCAGCCCGTAACGCCACTTTTCAATTTTCGAAAATTAATTAAAATGACTTAATGCACTCAAAAATTATCTTCACTTATCAATCGATTGAGAACTATGTCCTCTTTTAGAATATGAAATAAAATTATCTCTTAAAATTTTTTGAGCCTTCCTCATTTTGGAATTTTGGAATCATTCAACTAATTATATATTTATGAGCACCAAATTTATTTGATTTTCAGCCTTTCTTACAATTATCATAATTATGTTTATTAAATGTTACAGCGCACCTGCTGGTGGAACGAGATTTGTAAAGAGGAATTTCAAGCTCAGTTTAGGTGTAAATGTCCACTATGGTCCTTCTGTCGCAGTCCAGGACGTTACTACAACGCTTATTGCACTATGACGGGCACGGGATACATTTGGGCACAACCTGACAAGGGCTGGCGTTCACCAACTTAAACAACAAATAAAAATAATAGCGCGTCAAATATAGCACAAGAATTATAACACACTGGCGCTTTAACAAAATAATAACGATGACAATAGTTTCGATAAAATATTCTATACGTATTTTTCCCTTCGAAAAAGAAAAAAAAAGAAGAAGAAGAAAAAAAAAAAGAATATTTTTTCTAGGTTTTAAGTGCATGATTCTCTAATATAGTTAAAAAAATCGTCTTCCTGTATTATTTATCAAATTGATCGATTTATATCGTTGAATATAGTATCGTTTAAATTTGTCGAAAATATTTTTAAAGTTTTTAGCTATAACTTTTGAAAGTATTTAGATGTAACTTTTAATTACTACGCATCATAATATGCTACATATTTCTCTCTCTCTAAAAAAGAAAAAAAATCTTTATTCAATGTAAATTAAAGCTCAAAAAAATGTCTTCTTGAAAGAAAAAAAAATGTGTGTGACAAACACAATCGAACTATCAGCTGACATTATTATTATTTGTAATAAATACGTTTTCACAATATTTGTATTTATATAGAATTTTAATAGTGTTTAAAATTGGCTTAGGGTAAGGTATCACTTAATTACTGCTATATTATACTATCGGTGTTCATGAAGTAAGAAATGTTGCTCATTATATACATGAAAAAAAGAAAAGAAAAGCAATTTACTTTCGTGTATTCCTTTTTTCAAAGGGTTTAAATTTGCTCATATTTAACACATATCTAACAGAACGTGAAAAATTAAGGAAGTTCCAAATAAATGTACCAATACACCAATTAATATGAATATGAATTAATATGTTTAAAAACAATCATTTTATAAACAAAATTTATGTATGTTTATTACATTATTTTACAGGAGCAGGCTCCAAATTCTTTTGTTATTTGTTTTAATAAAGAACGTGTTGATTTGTTTCTGTAATAATAAAGTTTAAAAATAAAACAATAGCAAAATTATAATATGTATTTTTTTTTAATTATAACCCATTCAATTAAGTTTTTTATTAAGTAATTGTAAATGATAATATACTTTCCTTTCATCAATACATATATTATATCGTAGAGGTTGAAATTATAAGGAAACAAATTGTAAGTAAATAATAATAAAAATTACTTAAATGTAATATAAAAAATTATCATTATATGTTATCAAGCTAAACAAAAATATTTGTTTTTAACATTTTTTTTTTTTTTTTTTTGTAATGCACTCTTTGCTATTTTTAAAGATATTCAGAACACCTCGCGTGCGCATGCTTTATGTAATTAGTATAGTAATAGACCGGGCATACGATTGATAAGAATGAACGTGATAGTGAATGAACATATATGCCGTAGCGCGCGGAAGCCATCTTGGTACCACTATTGATCGCATACTTTAACGTGGGAGTACGTACAACAAAAAGAGAAGTTAGTTGAAGTAGCGATGGCGTCTTTGAAAGTACGTCTCGTTATATCATTTTTTGCTATGTGTATTCCTGCAGTTATTTTAGGAAGTCCTTTAGCTTACCCTGATTTTAGTCCTCGGATCAATGATGAAATAACTGAGTTACTACACTCTCTCATTGATGAACAACAAGAGGTAACTATAAAATCATTAATTACATACTCGTTCAACTATTATAACTCAGTCATTAATATCTACTTTTATGGTTATTACTCTTTCAATAAACGATTGTAATTACTATACATTATGCATCAATTTCATTCATAATTTTTATGCAATAAAAATAGTTTAATATATTTTATGTTTTTATGTATGTATTTATATTGCCCTCTATATGTACAGTACAGAGCAGCAAAAATGTTAACAAAGGATATGCCGCTCCAATGAGGTATCTGGACAGAAATTGTCATCACTACAGCAAGGTGTGTCCACTGCCGCAATTCACCGCCTTCTTGTGCAGTCACTTGTCTATAAAACAACCAAAAGATGCATGCCTCCTGGATGGGCAGTCTCGTGCACACCTTCTCTCTCTTTTTGTTCTCGCTGCCTGTATCGAGAAAATATCATACACAAACAAACTGAAGACAGCAAAATAACAACTCCACCTCTCTCGCTCTCTCTCTCTCTCTCTCTCTCTCTCTCTCTCTCTCTCTCTCTCTCTCTCTCTCTCTCTCTCTCTCTCTCTCGTTCTCTCTGTCTAAAATTCATACCAATACTATATTATAGGAAAAACAGTGCGTGAGTGTGAGCGCACAACACGATCAACTAGGAGAGCGAGAGAGGTGGAGTTGATTTTTTGCTGTCTTCAGTTTGTTTGTGTATGATATTTTCTCGATACAGGCAGCGAGAACAAAAAGAGAGAGAAGGTGTGCACGAGACTGCCCATCCAGGAGGCATGCATCTTTTGGTTGTTTCATAGACAAGTGACTGCACAAGAAGGCGGTGAATTGCGGCAGTGGACACACCTTGCTGTTGTAATGACAGTAACTGTCCAGATACCTCATTGGAGCGGCATATCCTTTGTTAACATTTTTGCTGCTCTGTACTGTATATTGTTTTGTAAATTTATCATGTAGCAACAAGTTTTTCTTATAATTTTGCTGTGTAATTACTTTTTAAAAGCAAAGTAGTTTATTGTTGTATATTTTAATTTGTTTTCTGTATTGTATTGTTACTTTTGAAGGAAAAAAAAAACTATATGTATTTTTATAAAAAATTGGTTTAAAAAGCTTATTTTGTAGGGAATTAGAAACATGTATCAGTTTCAAAGAAAAAAGATGTTGGAGAGATACACAGCATACGGCAATGAACTGAATATTTTAAACCTTACACAAACATTTGTCTTGCTAATTAAGACAAGTCATGCAAATAATTTTAGTGCATGTTATCACATTTTGTAAGGTCTTTCAACTATACATAATATATATTTTAATTATTTTATGTAGTTCTCATACCTCATACTTATAAGGTTTTGACCTAAAAAAAAAAAAAAAGAAAAGAAGAAGAAGTCATAATTATTTCTTATAATTCATTTTAACTATATCTAAATTATATACTTAAATACAATTTGCTTCCAATAATGTATTATTAAGGTAAATCAAATGTGGTTATGTATAATATTGCCAGTGTAATTCATCCTTTTATTGTTTGATCCAATGACAATTTTTAGCACTATAATAGAAAAATATATTCTCATGCTTACATATAAATCACTTTTCTAGAATCAATTGTATCAATACGTATCAATAAAAATAGAATCATACCTTTTATTTTTTATTTGGCTACATTTAAAATATTAGTAGTTTATTGAATTCTAATTATATTAATGACAATAAAAATATCAAATAAACATTTTCATAATTACGGCAACTAGTTGCTTTCATAAGGGATATGCTGTACACGTATAATGACTGTGATATCAAAATTGCCACTTCATTTTATTAAGAGACTTAAATTGTAGTAATTATCCATAAATACATGATATTTCGATAAGATTATGTAATAATAAAAAAAAATTACAATAGTGAGTGCAATAAATAGGGGCGTTACTTTTGACTTTAAACTTTCAAAAAATCCCAGAGGTAAGATGTGTATGTTTTATAAGCTTTAATTAATATGCAGATTTAAACGCTAACTAAATATGTTACCTGTGAAATAGGGTGGTGCAAGGCAGGAGGACGCATGGCCACGCGCGAGAGAGGTTAGAGGATGGGCGCACTCGCTGCCTCGACTTGGTCAAGTCGCAGGGGTCGCTGTGGATGGTCTAGGTAGACCTGTCATCTTCCACCGAGGTCCTAACACGTGGCTTGGAAGGTAATATAAACTAGGAGAACCGCCTGTAAAGTATGCAACTCTTTGAGCATATATGTAATGTTGTGTTGCATAACTTGTAGGATAGCTTTGTATTGCCGAACTCGATCAAGATAGAATTTGTTTACCATTTATTTAAACTCCACGCGTATTTCTCTAATAAAAATAACAGCAGTCTTGTCACCAAAATTTGTATTGTAAAAATTTAAATCTTTCTAGTGAGTACTAAACTTTACTTTTAATACTTTTATAATTATATAACCGTTATAAATTAAACAATGATTATCAAAATTTGTACTAAAAACTGTTACTGAAAGCCTGCGTACTATAATATTAGCATAATATAATAGATTTTCAAAATATTAGCCAGTGATAATTTCCTAATGATTTCAGTTCTTTCAACGGCAGTCACATCTATCAAGCACAGGCTCAAGGCGCTATCCCAGTGGACACGGTGTTGACTTTGGACGCGGACACGGGACTCATCGTAGACAGCTGGGGTCGCAATTTGTTCTACATGCCTCATGGTATCGCGATTTGTTCTCACTCGGGGGATACATGGCTTACTGATGTCGCCTTGCACCAGGTTTTCAGGGTGAGACTCGTGTGCATGCTTATAGATAAGCATAAATTAATTTTTAATTATTTTTTACTTACAGTATTATGTAAATACTAAATTAAAATTGGTCAATTTTTAAAGTAACTGAAAATTTGAATTACGTAAATTTATGCAGCATTGAACAATTGCTATATTGTAGAGTACAAATGTTGTTGTTTTTTGTAATAACACGTAATTATGCTGATCATCTGAACTATTGTGCTATGTAGTTTAATATTATACAATATAGTATAAATTATGTTGGTATGCATAAATGTTGCTGCATTTAGCTATAGCATAGTTATTGCTATTTATTTTTATCCATGTATATATCAATAAAATAAATATATTATTATACTCATTTCGGTGAAAGAATTACTGAAACTCATTCTTTCGCGAGAAGTATAGGAAGACACAATAATTAAAGAATATTTTTGGAACCTTGGAAATGATTGATATAAATACATTTTAATTATGACAGTTCCGTGCTGGTGAAGACACCCCCGCAGTGACACTGGGACGTCGCTTCGAGCCCGGCTCAGACGCACATCACTTCTGCAAGCCTACCTCCGTGGCAATAGCGTCCACTGGAGATATTTTCATCGCTGATGGTTACTGCAATGAGAGAGTCCTGCGCTACACCTCCGAGGGAATGTTTATCGCAGAACTTGGCAAAAATTTAGGTGAATACATGCATGAAAAGAAATGTAATAACTGCAATGATAATACATATTATATAAATATAATAATAGACTTACGAGCACAAATAATAACTTTATTTAATAGTTGCGAGGTTGATAGGTTGGTCCAATTGAAAAAGGGCATTTTATAGGCTTTTATTATATAGTATACATACAAATATATTGAATACTACTTTGAATTTAGAGTTCAATGACTCACTATATTTAAAGTGCATTTTTTAATATACCTATTATAATTATATTAATGTTATTATTTTACTATTTTCACTTTTTTTACACTTTATTTCAATGTAATTTTTCAAAAAGTACTTAATGTAAATTTTCAATGGTTATCGGAATAGCGAGAAGGAAAACCTAAGGGTCACCTAATTTAATATTATGTACGCTTATATGAGGAGAAACACGTTTGCAATTTTTAAGAAAACTACTGCACCGTTTTCGGATATATTTATAAAGCAGGAATTATAATATTAAACCATACTTTTACGTGTTTATAAAATAAGCCATATACATTTTTAACGACTTTTGATTACCGATAACTTCCATGGCAATAATCAACAACATTATTTCATTTCTTATTCTGTGTTAAAATAAAGCATTTTTTTCTTCTCCCCCTTTTTTTTTATTTTATAATTTTTTTTTTTTACTATTATTTTTGTTATATATAGAGGAATTTGAGTTCAGGATCAAAATAGCGCATGAATTTGTTTTGCTTTATTAAGGAGTCAATATTTGAGACTGGAGAACAGAATTTATATGTTACTGATATATTTTTTTTTTTTGGGTCCAGGTGAACTGACATTGCAGTTACCACACGCAGTCGCGCTACTGGAAGAGAGAGACGCAGTGTGCGTGGCAGACCGCGAGGTACGTCGAATCACGTGCATGCGTGCAGGACTCACGCATTTGAATAAGGTTGGAGAGAGTATTGGAGCTTTCGATAATGACAAGCTAGGACCAGTCTATGGCATCGCAATATCAGGTAAATGTATATAATTCATATTCCACGTCCTAAAACTTAATCTTCTAATCGTCAATTGGATACTGAAAGCTGAAAGTCATGAACTCTTATAATAATTGCGTAAATGGTCAAAAAAATTTAGGTGCATTTTGAGTTTAAGTTGTTATGGCAACGACTAATACGGACCTATAGTCATTATTAATATACCTTAAAAAAAAATCTACCGAATCACACACTTATTAAATTTAAATTTGCAGGTGGTCTTGTATTTGCTGTAACTGGTGCGACAGACTCAATGGCTCCAAAAGGACTTACTATCGACCCATTCTCCGGCAAAATATTGGATGAATGGTCTACAGCTACAGTGAGTATAAATATAATATTAAAAATAATAATATCTTTAAAATAGAAAACTTTATGATGGCAGGAACTTCTAATCTGTATCAAATAATTTTTTTTTTCTCAAAGCATCTTATTTTAATTTACTAAACTAGATTCTGTCACTACGTAAAAAGTGATGAGCTGTTTTCTTTGGTCAAAAACAGATCCCATAATAGCAGGCCTGCATAATTGCAAAGAATATGTGGGTAAAATCTCATCCTCTAAATTATATTTGCTTTCTTAAATGAACTTCTTACATCAAATGCATAATATCTTCCTGACTATATAATAAGATTATTATTCAAAGAACCTTAAAAGTACATTATCTGACTAAAAATTTTCTCAGGGGATGCACGCTCCACATACAATTGCTGTCTCTCCTGATGGCTCTGCTCTTTACGTCGGAGAAATTGGTCCAAATCGCATTCACAAATTCTCTTTATCACCATAGGATGGCAGCACTACCTCAAAAATTACAAAAAACTTCAACAAAATCAATCTTATACATACCTAACAAGAACGACAACTATATAATATAATAATGAATATAAATACAAACTGTAATATAGGAAAATTTTAAATAATAATCCATATAAATATAATATATATTTAACATATTATTCAATATTTTGTTCGATATAATTGAGATGTAGTTAATGTTAATAATGGTATAAATGCCCAAATTATATTATTATATATCTCACCATATTATATGTGATGTTAAAATTTTAAAAAGTTTATTAATAAATTATTGTTTTGTTGCAGTTTAAATGTAGATTTACTTGCACAAATATGCAGAAATTTTAACAAATATTTTGCTTCTATAGTCACAGAAAATATTATCTTAAAGTTGAATAAGGGTATTGAAATTCACAATATAATACATAATTATTACATAAAAAAAAATAATACTATAAAAAAAGTTTTTTTTTTAATTTTATTTTATTATTATTATTATTATTATTATTATTTTTTTTTTTGCTTTTTTACCTTTTGATATAGAGCTCTGCTGTCATACAAACAAAAAATAACTGAATAATTACCATATCGTTCTATGACTTGCTACCAAATTAAATCAACAAAATATTATAAAGGCTGAACGCACGTCTTATACGTGTTAAATTAAATTGGCGTTTGATTTTTATCACTTTATGAGAGTTTTAAAACCTATAAAAATATGCCGTTTAAATAATAAAAATATATAAATCGCTGGACTATCATATAAAATTAATTATCAATCAATTTACGGTTCTGCAATCATATGAATAGAAACTTATATAACAAGACATTTTCTGTAAAAACTTCTTTCTTTTTTTCAAATCCTGTATCTTCCCTGTACTTATATATATATATGTATATTTTTTTTTTGCATCAAACAAAAATATTTCCAGTATTATCATAAAGAATAAACACGGCATTGTGTGGCACCAAGTAATAAAATATTTAACTCTTCTTAATGCTTTTTGACCTGAAAATTAAGCACTTCGTTATTATTATATAACAAAATCAAATAGAGTCTATAATAATATATTTGTTTGTCCTTTAAATTATATATTAGAAATATACTTTTTAAATATAGTAGTAATTAAATGTATTTTGAAACTTATCAACTGCAGTTTTATTTCATTATTCTCCCTTTAGTCTCCTAACAATTATAGCAAATTCATTCATGATTTCATGTATATAGGTATGTACTATATAGGATAGTTTTTCATTAATAAGCAACATGTTGCACCCAGAATTTGTACTATAATAATATGTCACATTATTGTGCATTTTAGATGAGAAGAAAATCCATAAACATATTTATGGTCATTACATTTTTTTTCTGTATTCTCTGGGTTCCCGTATTACATTCGATAGAATAATTCGGCTGTAACAGAAGCAGAATAGGATCCCAGGAAAAATGACACCGTTCCAAAAAGATAATTCATTCATTCATTCATTCATTCATTCATTCATTCATTCATTCATTCATTTTTTTCTCTATTCATTCAATATTTGTAATTTGTTACAATATTGCCCTATGAATAATTATTTAATTTAATTTTAATTAACTATGAAACGGAAGATCTTGTTACAAACTATATTACTTAATTGCATCAAGACTTCAAGACTTTATAGCCTTATATTCTTATCGACATTAAATTTTTAACTATAATTGTCATGTATAATTTTAAATATAAATCAAAGACGAAAATTGTTTTCAAAAACATTTATTTTGTATGTTACACAATATATTTTTTGTTGACAAATACACAATTATGCACAGGAATAAATTACTCATTATTTTTTCTTCAATTAATCATAAATACTATATTAATCGATCGTTCATAATATTGAAATATATAAATTATTATACATCATGCACAGAAAAGGTCAAGTCTTAAAATTAAATATTTTATTCACATTTTTAACATTTTCATATTATAATATATTGACTGTCCTTTGTGTAACGATCGATTACGGTAAACATAGTTTTATTTTAAACACGGAATAACATTACATTATATTTATTTTTATATAAACAATATATTAGTTCCTTATAACGTAAAAAAATCATACACACACAATACAATAAGAATTCATACTCTTTTGCAGGATTTCTATAATCAGTGAGGGGAGAGGATAAGAAGCAAACAGTTTAGATGTATTGCAATATTTTTTTAAGAAAATGTTATAATAGGTGTTACCGACAGAAATCTTTTCTTAAAACTTTGTGTTGATTTGAAACATAATACGTAAGAGTGCATCGGTGCATCTTCTATCTCTCAATTAAAATTTTCAAGTCTCAAGTAGTGTATTTTTGTCCCTCCATTTCAAAATAACACTTAAGGGGTGGTTTCGCAATGCTAAAAGATAAGAAATATAAGTGAGAGAACGCCTTTTTCTACACCGCTTGTGATCATGGCTAGTGCGGTACACCGGTAACATCTATTTTTTGTTTAATACAAGTTAAAGGAAGTAAAGAAATGATATTAATAATAATAAACAACAACAGTTTATAGCATAATAAAATGCATAATGTTTTTATGTTGTTGTTTTTCTTTTTGGGCCAAATATTAAAAGCCATAATGGCATACAATCTGAAACACGATAAGCTATAGTATCAAATAAGTTTTGAATTTGATATTGTCTAATAGTTAATAAGGGATTTTTATAGTACCGTATATTATTTTTTTTTATTAAAATTGCATTGAAAACGCACATGGTTAAATTAAATAATAACAATAACAACTAAATACCTATGTATATATAATAAGGTTGACAGCCAATACAATGTCCTGAATTATACTGTTATTATTCTGTTACTTCATTTAAAATTATGACAATGCATTATTATTAGTTTTGATAAAACTTTTTTTTTATACAAAGATTATGCATTGTTATAGTAATATATCATGGTTATTATTATTTTTTTTTTACCAAACTGCAAACAAATATTTCTTTTCGATTGGTAATGATATTTTTAAATAGCCACTTTTTTTTTTAATTCTGAATGGCCAATCCATATTTGCTTACATATAGTTTAATAACATTTACATCAATCAAAATTTTAAAAGAAAATACATAAAATTTACAATTTTTATTTACAAAATATTAAAATCTGAATTATATCAATTAATTTACATAAGAAATAAAATGCTTGATTCATTTTTTTAACAAATATATTCGAACAAAAAGAAGAAGAAAAAATACAATTAAGATGATGAAAGAATTATAAATGCATATATATATTTTATTTAATGAATGAAAATTTTATGAGGAAACTTAAATACTCAAACTAATTATGAAACAAGACATTAATAAAGTTCGTTATACAATTACAATACGATTACAATATATACACTATAAGCTATCACATATTTTGCTATTATATTTTACATTCTGTACCATAATTATAATGAGAGCACAGTACAGGGTAAACATAATGAAGAACACGAGAAAATATCAAGAAGTTGTTAATTTAACTGACTTAATGTTTAAAAATATGTATCATTCTCCTTCATTCAACAATAATTGTTTTCTTTATTTTTTTTTCCCTATTTTTTTTCTGTATTTTTTTTATATATTTTTTCTTAAGCGAAAAGCAAAGTTAGAAATTCAATATAACAATTTTAGCGTAGAAGCAAACCCTTTCGCATTTTTTTCCCTGTCTTATTTTTTTTTTCTTCATCTGATTATATAAATATTCTAAGCCTTCAATGGATAGCATATTTTGTTGTATCATCTTACTACAATATTTAAATTTTATAAAAATTGTCTTGTTGCTAGTGTAATTTTTACGTAATCAACCAAGAAAACATCTTAGGTCATTGATATTTATTTAAGTAGGAAAACAAGTACTTCATCGGCTGAATTTTTATTTGTCGTATCTTCAAATTTTTTTAGGTAATTGACTAATAAAGGAACAACAGTTTTGAGACCGGCTTTAAGCAATTTCGGTCACGTTCGCTTCCGTTTCTACTTACTACGCATGTGCAGTACATTGAAACGGAAATGCATGTGATCGAAATTGCTTAGTTTCGGCCTCAAAACAGTTGTTCTTTTATAAGTCCATTCTCAGTTCAGAGAAGACTGCAGGTTCATGTGTGTGTATATATATATATATATATATATATATATATATATATATATATATATATATATATATATATATATATATATATATATATAATATATATATATATATATATATATATATATATATTATATATATTATAGTCACTATATTATAGTGACGTGTACCTCGTGTACTAATGAAAATTAATTCAGACATTTGTTTTTTTATGTGCATATTTCTATAAATAATCTAAAATTAAAATTACATAGATGATAATCTAAAACTCTAATAGCTTTGGTTTAAATAATAATAAAAATTTCCTCATTGCTTTTATTAATAAAATTATAATAATATATACAAAATAAATATTATTAATAATATAAAAAAATACACCATTTGAATTACGACGATAAATCAATTACTCACAAATATCAATGAAAATTAATTAAATTTAGATTTAAATATCAACAACTAAAAACAGTTCATGCCTACATTAAGGAACTAAATTCATGGGGATGCGCGTATGGCCTATTTTATTGCATTGTATATTTTTATAATTGCATGCTTGAGATAATTAAATAATAATAATAAACCAGCAGTTAAAAGCAATTAATATTATAAACATAGTGAAGAAATTATTTTAACTCAAAATAAATAGTAGTGAAATCTTTTAAATTACAAAAATAATACATAATATTGCTTGTTTTGAATTTTCTGCCCTAATTGTTTTTAAAAACACATTATTATGCTAACAAAAGTCAAAAGTGTTTAAAAATGAAACGATAAAATACTATTATTATTTTTATTAATTGATAAATCAAAATTTGTCAACAATCTTAAAGCAAAAAAAAAAAATAATAATAATAATAAAAAAAAAAAAAAAAAAAAATCGTGCCGAAAGAAAAATAAAATAAATAACATTTAAGTCTTATCATAACTATTTTTTCTTCGATTTACAAAAGTTTTACCAGTTGTATTAAATATATTTATATATAAAAAAAATAGCGTATGCATTCTTTTAAAATAAAAATTAGCTTTCCTGTTTCATTCACACTTTAATATAAAAAAGTTTATAATAAAAAGTTTTGCCTTGATATTTGCTTTTTTATTTTTTTTTCTGGACCCGTAACTGAAAATAATTAAATAATTAACACAATTAAAAAAATAAAAAATAAAAACATCAGATTCTCTCCTTAATTATTAAGTCTTTATACTGCAAATCATATAATAATTAATTGAAATTGTTATACAGCAAAACTGTGCATGAGTATTCCATAGGCATGCTAGTGACTTAGACAATATGAGTTTAATTTTTTAAATTGATTTTCTTTTACAAAAGGAGGGGGAGGGAATATAAACATTCATTCAAATTAGACATATACAATCAATAGAATAATTTTATAAATTAAAGATAGAAAGTAAGCCATGAAAATAAAAAATATATAATATTACATACATAATTTGCATAATACTACATAGTAAAATATGGAAAAAATATTTAAAAATAGTTATATTATTTTAATTACTTAATTAAAGGGTGGCTGGGAAAAATATTTTATTTTTTTTTTGTATGAATAACTACTATAGTAAAAACTGAGGAAATTTTCCATGATTTTTCAAGGTATGGTAATGAAAAATGTTAAATGAACAGTCGATTATCGTATGTTTGATAACGGTAACTATAACGATAATTAGTTAACGATACATTGCTGAAGATATCAAATATCGTTATACGGATTAACGAACCTGATCACTATTATCACGAGATTCGTTATAGATTATTTCAACTTCTATTTTTAAAAGTTTCTTAAAAATAAAAATCAACTCTCCAACGAAAAATACAAATAAGAATAATAATATTGTAAATACATGAAAAATATAAATATAATAGTATACTAATGAGAAAAAGTAAATGACCAAAATTTCAATTAGATAATATGAAATATTATTTTAAAAGTTATGAAATCAGTTATACTGTATATTTTAACAGTCTGCAAGTCTGCATCTTTACCATAAAAATTACATTTAAAAAAGTATCGTTATAGTTATCGTGTGAAATCAAATTATAATTAACTATTAGATATTTTATATATGTATCTACTATACTACACTGTATAATATGTTAGTAATTAAATATTTGTTTCATTTATAAGTCCGAGTGCGTATAAATTTAGTCCTTTATTGAAACACATGAGATATGAGCCAAGAACAAAAAAAAAAAAAATAATAATAATAATAGATGAAATAAATTGTATAAGAAATCGCAGCACATTTACGCATCAGTCTCGGACATGAAAACTCAACAAGAAAAGCACGCAAGACAGTGAGATAAAATTTGAATATTGTATCCACCCACTCTATCATACAGTTTGTATTCAGCCTTTGATGATATTATGTAACAATAATAATATAATTATACTTATAAGATAAAAATAATAATTAATATTAAAAAAAAAAGCACTGTACAGAATATTAACATTATTTGCAACAATAATTATATATTTTTTTTTATCCCTGCTGGAATTTTTTTAAAATTATATATTATTATATAATAATTAATTAATTATATATAACTGAAAATATACATTACAATTTCATCATTATATTAATTTTTCATATTCACTTATGAGTTTTTTAATAATTTTTTTTTTTTGGATGTGTGGAAAAAAAAAAGAATCAAATTTTAATTGAAAAGTATTTTTCAACCATTATTTTTGAGTATTTATAATTTTATTAAGAAGTATAAAGTGAGCTCCGTCAACATTATTTTATCTATAGAATAATTTTATTTTATTTTTCTATTTATTAATTTAACTATTTTATACTTTCAAAATACTAACATTAAAAACACTCATTGTGAAGCCACATACAAGAATTTTTCTAAAAACTATTTTTTTTCCACGATAGTGTGTTTAAGAAGAGATGAGGAGTATTTGAATAATTATAGTAATTGGTTATATTATATACACACTGTAGAAGATTGATTACATAATATTTAAATTGTATAATAAAGTGACACGAGGACTTGGCTTGTTATTTTTTCAGCAAGCAAGGGAAATGTATCACTACGAGAAGCGAGTGTCTCCCTCGTTGCCAGCAATGAACACAGTGTTGGATACCGCAGAATTGCTCTCTGAAAACAAAATAATATCATACATAATTATTATATTTCATGATTATTCACGTATCAGTTATGTATGTCTAAAGTAACAACTATAGTATACATTTTAAAATGTACTATAATATTATACCAAGATAGAAAACACATACACACGCTATGAATTTATATAATTGAAAATTGTTTTATACTTTAGTCATAATACTTTTTTTTATGGATTCAATTTATCAAAGCACGTCGGCCAACTAGAAGCCTTAGAATTCCTTAAAAAAAAAAATAATAATAATAAAAAAATAGACATCCTAGGGTCTTAGGATTCCTATGGGACCACGTGGACAAAATAAATACGTACGTATTAATTATTCTAGCTCAATGCAGCAACATTTATGCATAACAGCACTGACAACGCAATTTATATTATTTTGTAATATATAGCAATTATACAATTGTACATAATATAATTGTTTAATAGCTTAAGTGTTCAGCATGGTTAGTTATGTTATTTCAAAATAGCAAAATTTGCACTCTAGAATATAGTAATTATTCAATACCGCATACATTACGTAATTATTTTTTTCAGTGTGCATAATATAGAATGCATTTTTTTTTTACCATATCTAATTAATTCAAGACTTTTAATTTTTAAGAAATTTATTTGCGTGCATGATGGTAAAAAGGAGGAAAAACTATATTATAATGAATGAAGTGAATATTTAAATCTAGCGTAAAATAAAAGGTTGTAAAAAAAAAAAAAAAAAAAAAAAAACTCTCTAACCAAAAATTTAATTTATTTACTCCTTAAAATAGTAAATTGATACTGACCTGCAGTTTGTGAGAGAGACGACGATGAAGTAGTAGAAACACTGCAGTTACCAGGATGTTTTGTCTCGATCACATAGCCTGTTGCACATGCATCTTGTAACATGTGACACCAGGATTGATAGGTAAGGTTATTGGTACCACAAATGGGACCTCCAGTACCGTCTTTACCACCACACCTGAGGCCACAGGTCACACAACGAGGGTGTCTTGTGTGCATGTCGACAAGACATGCCTGGCGATCTCTACATCGTACGTTAGTGCAGCTGGCAGACGCTGTAACAATTACAAGCATGCATAAGATAATGTAATATCAATAACAGAATACACGGGGAAAAAATACAGAAGTTTATGCAGTATTTACATCAATGTTACTAAATTTGAACTGCATAAATAATTATAAACAACATAACATGCATGCTATGCTATGTAATATTATATATAGCCACTATATAATATAGCATAAACTATGTTGTTATAGTGCTGAAATTAAGCTCGCATAATTATTACGTTGTTTTTTTCCGTGCACGATGCACTGAATTCCTATAACCATGACTCGTCCAGGTATTTTTCTTCACATACCAAAAGCTTAATATAAACCTACGATGTAAAAAAAAAAAAACTCTGTATGTTTGTTAATTAGCAAATACTTAACGTAAATACATTCCACTCATAATAATTAGTAAATAAATATTTTGGTTTCATATTGGCACCAACAAACAAAGTTCATATAAGCATTGAACTCTATAGTAAGTAAAACTAAATAATTCAAAGCAAAAATAGTTATATATATAATTACCCTTATGGGTCCATTGAAATTTAACATATAAGCTTTATTGGTAAAAACATATTAACTCAATTACGCATGGGTTTAAGTGTGATAATATAACTTTTGATTGCACAACTGTCCCTTTCTAGGTACAAGCAATTTAACATACACTCATTAAACTTCTATGTTAGTGGCTCTATAAAATTATACGATATGTTACTTAACATAAGTAAAATTTTAATAAAGCGATATTAATATCTCGATCTAATGAAAGATAATGTTTTATTTTTGTTTTATATCAGGTTTTAATTGTGTGTGTGTGTGTGTGTGTGTGTGTGTGTGTGTGTGTGTGTGTGTGTGTGTGTGTGTGTGTGTGTGTGTGTGTGTGTGTGTGTGTGTGTGTGTGTGTGTGTGTGTGTGTGTGTTTTCTAAAATAATAATAATAAAATCCAGTATGGCTTGTTTAGAAAGATTATCATTCATTTCATTCATTAAACTTTTCAAATTTTAAAGCTTTCATAACATGAATGTGACAAATAATTTAAATAATAATAAAAAAAAAATCGTTTATGTAATTTATAATTATTTTTTTAATGAGTAATATTGCAGTGCCTAAAACTTAAGATTATTTGTTAGAAACTTATTCTTTATCACAATATTTAAATCACTACAATAGTTGTCATTATCGTGAAACATTATTACAGTAATGTGTCATGTATGTCCATCTTTCATCGTGTTGGTTTTATATAATATCTACACTTGCTAGTAATTTATAATTGAACATTTATGCATGTAAACAATATCTTACTATTGCCTCCGATTTTTTTCAATTACAATTCAAAATATTCATAAATAAATCTAAAGGTATTAAAAATATTTTAAACTATTTACTATTATATATAGTTATATTTATATACATAATTACATGATTTAAAATAAATCACACGTGCCACAAAATGAGAACATTTCTGTTAAAAAAAAAATTGCTTTTACCGTCGCAAGCAAGTAAAAATAAATAATTCTTTTATTTAGAATGCAAATGCTGTTTTGAAAATATTGCATACTGCTACCTCTTCTTTTCTACCAGATATAGAAATAAAATTAAAAGTAAGGAAATGAGACATAAAATATGAAATGCTTGCAAAAATAAACACTAAAAAATAAAAACTATAAAATTGATATGAAGCCCTTGACATATTTCCATTTGCTCAGTAGCTAATTATATTATAGTTTCTGTAATTTAAATTTTATGCTCTTGCGAATGTATTTTTAGTAATACAAAGTGCAGGATATAAATGATTAAAAATGAATAAATAAATAAAACATATTATTTTTAGCTACAGTAATAAAAAATGTAAGTAAGTGGTAAATACAGGGTATTGTAGACTGTTAATCTATAATTAACATACATAATTATTCGTTCGTTATATTTATATTGAGTGTGTATATATTTATTGCTAAAGGCACCTAAAGTAGCTTTCTTTAACTTTTTTTTTTTTTTTTTTTTTTTTTTTTTTTTTTTTTTTTTTTTTTTTTTGCCTTTAAAAAATATAATCAAGCTCACGAATGAATCAATTGAGATAAAAGACGTGTTTTCCAAACTTGGTCAAGAATGTCACTCTACATAATTCTTCTAAATAATATATCTATCGTATTTATTAAATTGAATAATTTGAATTCTGTAATCATCTTTATTAAAAAAAAAAAAAAAAAAAAAAAAAAGGAAAGTGCGAGGTTCAAGCCTAACTACACGTCTTGGCTATACTATTACACTTAACCCCTGTTAGTACTGTTTACTACTTTTAGATACTAGTTCCCACAGATTAGATACAGTCACTTTAATCAGTCATTTCATTTTGATCCCTCACCCCACCCCCCAGAGTGTCACGGACTCTTTATTCGATTTTTTGCATAACAATTTGCATTTGCACATTTGAACCGAATTTTCTCTGGAAATTGTTGTGCAAAAAAATCTGATTATGAAAAAAACATCAATCTCCAACATTTTATCAATGAAAACTATATTATGCGATTGCTAATATAAATACACTTTAATTTTATTCGTCAAACAAATATTCCAAAAATCCTGTTATATTTATAATATAATACAAAGTATTTTTTTCTTCAAAGCAGTAGTTGTAGTTGAGAGTAGAGAGAGAGAGAGAGGCAGAGAGAGTTTGAAAGATATAGAGAGAGAAAACTTTAATTTTACTACAAAAGTGTAACGATAAAAAACTAACAAGTCTAGACAATGTTTCATGCAAATAATGTTATAAACTTTAAAAAGTAACGAGGAAATAAAAGTAAATTGAAACAAAATATATTTATTACATAGTATTATTCTAATAATAAGGTCACACAATTAAATTTCATTTCTATATTTATTTTTAAAGAGATTTTGCTGTAGATTATTAAAAAAAAAGTATTAACAAGGTTCATAAAACTAAATATATCCTGTAAAATCAGCATGATAATACATTATATAATATATATATAATATTATATTATATATATGTATATAATCTTTTTAAAATAATCTTTTCCGTTTTTTTTTTTCTTTTTTTTAAATATAGTATACTTGAATATAATTATTTACTATTAAGAGATAATTAAATAGCAAGATAAAAAGTAACTACTGTATACGCTTTTATTTTTTGGATACTTTGTATATTTTACGTTATTTTATACTGGTACAAACAACAAGTTGAATTCTTTATGTCCCTGACTGAGAAGTAACATAATGTAAGACCAATTAATTAGCATTTAACAGCAACTTGAAATACTAGCTTTTGCGAACATCGGATCTGTTTATAACCCATTCACTATTGCTAGATTTGGAAATACATTTTTTTTCTTCGTATATTTCTTTCTCTTTCAGGCATAGTGTTTGTTCTTTCTCTTACTTTAATATTTGTGTAGATTTTTTTTTATCTAGTTTTGAAACTGATAACATTGTTAGTTGAATCACGTAAAGGTAAGATCAATTTTAATGCGGTAATTTTTTTTCCTCCTAAAAATTTAAAAACATTTACTATAATATGTTTTATGTTACAATTGTATACTGTATTATGCTTGATATTACTTATTTGTCAATATATTATATTTATAATATTTGTCAATAAGTGGCCAATAAACGTAAAACTTCCGTTCTGAATTAAGAAGGACTAAATACAGGACCTTCTTAATTATCCGATTAGAAGACGCCTGACTGATAATAATTGAACGTTTCGTAATGCATTTTAAAATGTTTTTTTCAATATTATAATACGTACAATAAAATTAGTTATTAATAAACAATCATTTGTTTTTCTTATGTAAAAAGTCGATAGCAATTATTTTCATAGAGAGATCGTGTAACTTATAATACATACTTTTAAGGTATTCATTTTTACGAAAATAATTTACTGAATATATAATATTATAGAAAGTAATATAGTTTTTTTTTTAATTTTTTTTTTGTACAAAATAAAATTTAACTTGCGTTATATGAATAATACAGTATGCATGAGATAGTAATGTTTTGTTTTCATGCTGTCTTATTGTATATAATTCAGCAGTGATGGAGCTTATAGCATAGCCCTGAATGCACCTAATTTGCAATAAATAATTTATTTATTCAATTTCATTCCAGCAGAATATGTTTATTTTTTCCTCTACTTTAGGGTGAAAAGAAATTATTATATATAAAATATAATACTTTACGTGTTTTTTTTCTGTCAATCAAAATATTATCTTCAAAAATCACAAATATTTTTATTTTATTTTTAAGTTTTATATAATATATAAAAATAAACCATACCGTACAATTATTTGATTGAAAAAATATATATATCAATAATAAAAATAATAATAAATAAATTTAGTTGAAAAACAAGTTATATAAAATTTTTGTTATAATATACATAAACATAAAAAAATATATAGAATCTATAATAAAAGTATTGCATTTGACAAGTATTATATTTTACGATTTCTATATTTATTCGCATATGAAATGGACAGAATATGTCATACGATTTTGACATCTACAGAAACATACATGCATATATATTATATATATATATATATATATACATACATATACATACTGTATATAATAAAAATAATCGTAAATATTATTTTTAGTTAAAATAAATCAAATTATAAAATGTTATAAATAATATGGAAAACAAGCTTATATACAATTCTGGTATAGTATAGACTACTAGACAATTCGATCCAGTACCTTGAAACGTCGCTACTTTTTTTTTATTATTTTTTTTTATCAGATCGTATTCTCGCAACTTACGACAATTTTGTTGCGTTAGTGACTCGTAGAGCTGACTTATTAACAAGCGGCATTTGCAATGATAAAAAAAATCTATAGAGAGAAACTAGTCGTCCTTTTATACAGAATATGTATATATATATATATATATATATATATATATATATATATTAAAATAAAATTAGTCCTTTAGAGCTTTTATTTTCAAGACACCATAAATTCAATTAAAAACATTTAATACTAGGAAAAAAGAGATCGTTATTAACTCAGCTCACACACAAAGGTAGAACAAAAAATAAAAGATAAAAAAATATTTTCTTAAATTGACATAGTATATTATTATATAGATTATATTTAACTACTATTGACCTTTTTCTCACGATTTATTACAGTTTTTGCTAACTTTTTTTCTTCTTTCATTTCTTCTTTTTTAAGTATAAAATAAGAATAATACTGCGTAGTTGAATGAACAAACTTTGGATGTTGCATTTAATATTTCGTAAATACGTGTTAAATGATAGGATATATATATATATATATATATATATATATATATATATATATATATATATATATATATATATATATATATATATATATATATATATATATATATATATATAAACAAATAAATATTCAATTTTGTACGCGGTGTTCACACGAAGCTTTACACGCATGATGAATTAAAAAAAGAAAAAAAAAGTTGCTGTTAAAAAAAAGTGATCACGTCGAGATATTTTAACTCCAAACGATTCACGAGATAAAAATACGAAGAATGATTTTCTAACATATCACCAGAATCACATATAAGGCTATAAAATTGAGACGATTTGACTAAAAGTTATTCAGACAAAATGTCTGAGTTTTTGCACTTTGGTGTTAATTTGAAGAAGAAAAAAAATCGGGGGGGGGGGGGGGGATGGAATTACCATGCACAATTTTCCTTAATTAATTTTTAAATTTGTACTCTAATAAGGCTTCTTGTAAATTTAATTTTCCCTTCCACATTATCTTACAAGTTTGGGTCCTGAAATTTTGATTAAAGGTTACTATTTACTTTACAGGCAATGACACATAATATTAGAGCTAAAATTAAGAATTTTAAATATACAAACAATAAAAATTTGGAAAAATACTTGAAAAACTTTAAAATAATAACGTTATTAAACTCTTTATTTAAAACTATAGGTAGAAATGTCTGTATATTCTTAACATTGTAAGATACTTAAAATTCAATAAAGAAAAAAAAGTGTATAAATACATGTATAAAAAGAAACATGTTATTAAAAAACAGTATGGTATAATATGATATCAGATTTTTTTTCCCCCGAAACAACATGCCGTTTAATGCAACATTGTTTCAAAACAAGTTTTCAAATTTCACCTCAAGGGCCAAATTTTGTATATAGTCGAGGCCGAAGGGATTTCATGTAGGAATGTGATTTGGACTTCAAGTGAGAGAGAAAGAGAGAGAGAGAGAGAGAGAGAGAGAGAGAGAGAGAGAGAGAGAGAGAGAGAGAGAGAGAGAGAGAGAGAGAGACGTGGGCGGTGGGCCAAGATTTATTGTATTTACATGGACTAAAGCACACGGCGTATATATTGGCAACAAACCTTACGATTTTTTGCCGCTCTTTTAGCATGTTATATAAAAGAGGGAACTTGGACAATCCTGAGAATTTCGTGATCTTATTAGAACTATCAACACAATCAAAACAAAAGGGAAAGCTTACACATATTATACATAAATATATATACAAATACAAGCCGACTATATTTAAAGAATGACTATGAAATATGTATATAATATTTTTGCTGTTGACATTTTTTTTTCTTACTCTCTGTGTTTTGTTCTTTATTATTATTATTATTCGACAACCGTGAGAATATTTTTGTTTTGTCTATAGAAGAATACAACAATAAGTTATTTTGGTATGACCAAGTTATATTATTATATAATATAAAATAGTATGGGAAATAGTATTACCCAGTCCAAGTTGCAACTTATATAAAGAAGAGAAAATACCAAGTACTCTGAACGAATTATTTCTATATTGTTGAAAACCTCACTAAAATAAAATGCATTTAAATGGCAATTGTGATCTCTCAACAGTGACAAATATAATTATATAGAAATTTCTTATTATGGGGCTAAACTTCTTTGGAATTGCTAATGTACTTTACATAGTGAATAACTTATTAAGTTTGTTTCATTGTTATAACAATAAAATAAACAATCTCGACAAAGATATTGACTGATTACAACTTACGGGGGTATATTATATTTTTTAAATCATCTTCACAATTCTCAGTATTAAAATTGAGTAATTTAAGAACTTAATTCTATTCTTCATCTCCCCCTCTTTTATTAATTTTTTTTTATATTATTAATCAATTTATCCATCAGAATTATTTGATTGCAGCGTTATATGCATAGTGTTTTTTTTTATCTATCGTTAATTGACATGGTGGGGAATGGAAAAATGCATTTAGGGTGCAGTCATCTTCAAGAGAGGCGCATCCGCTGATGCAATCACAACTGCTCGGCGCTTTACAAACTAAATCAAATGTAATTTGTGTCAAAATTATTAAGTCTAATTTATTTTAAGTCTTTTTGTATACTGATCACATATATCTGTAAAATGATTTCCTTAATAGGAAGATTTTGTTTTTGTTTTTTTTTTATCATTTTTTTGCTTCGCAGTTAATATTAAAACCTATATTTAGGCACAATCTAATGTTCTATTTCCACAAGTTTTTATACCATGTGAGAAATTACTTTCTATTATTCTATTCATATATTTTTAATGTATTCATTATTATCCTTACTACAGTGTAGTTGGTTTTTATAGGTTTGCTCTGTAGTCCTCTACAAGTAAAATCATTTTAAATGTGTCGTCATTTTAATTTTGTTATTCTCAAAGAGAAACGTTTCACATGGCTTATTTTTGTACTACTATAAATAAATAAATTTATTTCTAATATATTTTTAAAATTTAAAATTTAATTATTCCTTTTTTTTATTAGAAACAAATAGCAAAATGTAAACAAAATATTGTTAAATGAATCAAAAAATAGAAAATAGTTAAAAATTTAGGAAATTTTTTGGTTATAAATTTTAAACAAAAGTTACAAAAACTCGTCCCTAAATTTTATTTGAGAAACACTCTTGGTTTTTGTAGTTGTTTTTATAATAGTATACAGAGTACAAAATTGTTTCATAAACACAGCGTTTTTATTTTAGTCCTGTATTATTATTTTTTTCTACCTACACACACATAAAAAAGAGCCAGTATAATACGTTTCTCTAATTTCAAACATTACAAGACTACAAGAGTTACCAATCAGCTTAAAATTGTGATACCAAACAAGCACTAGAGGGTCCTTGTAACTCCCTCTCCTTCTGGTTTTTGACTATACAACTTTTATTACGCAGTTTGACCAAGTTTCAACAATATTTTAACTGTGCGTGCTTCACTTGACAAACAAATTTATTAATTAACCTCTTAATCTGGAGTGGAATTTATATAATGGTGGGGGCTTTTTAATATTACAAAATAATAATAATAAAAAGGATTAAGAAATATTTTAAATTATTTCTTAAACTTTAAGTCACATGTCTATCATTTTTTAATTTAAAATGTTTTGAAATTTTATGCTATATAAAACACATTTTTGAACTTTCTATATAATATATTTATTATTTTGATATTTAATTTGAATTATTAAATTCATGTATTTTTTTTTATATTTTTAATTAAGTATAAATAAATGTGTAATATTTTTACTTTATTTTCATCAAGTACAGTAATTACGAGTACTTGTTTTATGTACTTGAAAGTTTGCAATGAGTTCTTGTTGAATCGTAGGTTGAAAACAAGTTAAAAAAAATATTTGGGCGTTTTAATCTTTAAATTTAATTTTATTTATATATTTTTTTTTAAAGAAGAGTTGAGAGGACCTATTCGAGATGATGCTAACGCCTTACGAGATGAGAGAGAGAGAGAGAGAGAGAGAGAGAGAGAGAGAGAGGAAGAGAGCAAGGTACTGGCGCCACAAAAGTCGTCTTACGTGCCGTAAGGAGCCAGCAGCTTATGTATGTACCAGCATGCTATCAAGTATAGTAGTGACCAGCTTGAGAAGATGTGGCCTTTAAGTTCTGTGGAGAGTGAGCGAACGAGTGAGCGCAGTGTATACGTATGTATGTGCGCGGGCTGCTGGAGTGATAGCCTCCAGGTAAGCAAGCAAAGCAAGAGTGGAAGCCAGGCGAACGAGAGGGGCATTGGCCTGTCCCCAAAACCTCAACACTATTATAACAACGTCATGTGCAAAAACACAACGAGAAATAAGAAATAAGCACGCAAAAAAATAAATAATAATAATATTAATAACATACTATTAGTTTGGTGTTCACCATGATATTATTATATTATTAATATTATTTTTACTTATTATTGAAAACTGTTATATAATATTTTTTTTTTTAAATATAGAAAGTTGGTAAAAATATGAATAAAATATGGATATATTCGGGGGAGCAGAGGGAAGTAAATAATTATACAGTTATTATTAACAAAGGTGTAAAATCCAAATAAAAGAGATCAAAACTTTATTATTATAATTAGCATAATATATTGAAATTTTAATTATTTTGAAAACTACATACAGATTAGCTGTAGTACGTACAGCTCTGGCCAAAAGTTCCCGAACGATTTGCATAGGCAACCCGCAACAACACTATGTTATCTTTATGAGAAAACGCAGCGGCCGCCGCTGCCCCGTTCGGGAACTTTTGGCCAGAGCTGTACATTAGGATTTATTATTATTATTATTATTATTATTTTTGGTAGTACTTTTTGTTAATGAGTGACAAAAAGAAAAAAATGTGTTTCATTCAACAGCAAAATATAACTTTTTTTTTTTCCTTATTATTTTTGTTTCGTATTTTAATGAAAATTTACTCTCAAATGGTTTTAAGACGCTTTACTATGAGTATTTTTAACGTAACAATACACATAAAATCACATGGACCATATTTAAATCCATCGCGTGTTTTTCTCATAAGAATAACATTGAAAATTTAGCACGAGTTTTTGAATTGTAAAAAATATTATCGCGGTCCTGTGTACATATCAAAGTATTAAGTTATTACTAGCTTTTATCTTGTATCCACGTGTTATTTATTTCAGTATTTTTTATCTCCACAGTATCTCCTAAATTCATTTATGTTGATTCGATAAGATTTTTGTACTCACTACTTAACTACTCATTCATTATTAGATGGATCGTATCTCTGATTTTTTTTATTATTATTATTTGAAAGTCAATGGGAACAAGTTACAACTTTATGCGATATCTGACACGTGACCATCAGATACAGGAGAAGTTTTTGTTTTTATAAATTTGCAATTCAGAATTTTCCATAGTAAAACTTCCAAGATTTTAATACGTTTGCAGTTCTATTTTTAAGAATCACTGTAAAAAATAAAAACAATTTTTTTGAGTTTCCAACAGTTAGATATAATCACCTCCTATCCTCATTTTTATCCGTATAAATGAAAATCCATTGAACTAGTTAAAGTGACAAAAATAATTATGTAGTATATGTAACAAATTACTAATAATGGCAGATATATAAATGCTGTAAGTAGAAATATTATAAGCCTGGAAGATAGGTATTGTTATACTAAAATAATATCTAATGCAGATGAAACATAACATAATTGAGATACGTCTTAACTACATCAACAAAGCTGAAGAAAACTTAAGGTAGCATTTGCGCATTCCGGTAAAAGTTCAATTTTTCAAAAAAAAAAAAAAAACAAACAAACAAACAAACAAACAAACAAAAACATAATAATGACTGTTTATGTTTACTCAAAATGCGGAAAAGGAAGTGCCGGAAAAGGAAACCACGTGACGGTAAAAGTGGGAGGTAGCTCAGGCCTATAGCTTGCTGCTAGCACCAACTTTTCTCCCACTTTTACCGTCACGTGGTTTCCTTTTCCGGTCACTTCCTTTTCCGCATTTTGAGTAAACATAAACAGTCAATATTTTCTAGCCATCAAAACGTGAAAAATGCCGGAAATAAAGAATTAAATCTTGCAGAAGACGCACAAAATACGCAGTCGCTACCTTACGTAATGTTCAGCGTCGTTGAACTACATAGGGTATTAATTCACCTGTATTAGGTGACATCGTTTATCTGTTTCTGGGTTGAAATTTACAAGATTTATGTATATCTGCAAATAGTAATGTATAATATTCAGTATAATATTAAATATATATAATAACATTATTTATAACAATAATTTACAAAATATTGCATAATAATTAATATTATTTATGCTGCACAGTAAATCAAGTATGTGCATGTACAGAATAATTATTTATTAATTCTAAAATAGCAAATTTCATGCTAAATCTGACAACAAGGTTTAATAATAATACAATGTAATAGTATGATATATTATAATATGCAACATAAATTACGTAATTTCTTTTGTTTAGAAGTAATAATACTTAGAAAAAATAAATATTAATTATCCTGAAAGAAAAAGTCAAAAGCTCAATACTTGAAGAATTTGAATCAATATTAAACACCGTTTCAAAGAGTTAAACTTTATAAAATATTTGATATTCATACACAGTACACAGAATTGATGCATATTTGAGCCAGATATAAATATCAATAAATCAACGTCAAGGAAAGAAAAAAATTAATGCCCCAACAAAAACCACATCATATTTTGCTGTAGGTTTAATAAAAGTAATATTATTAATAATCATAAAAAAAAAAACTTATTGGGACAGTTAAAAATATTTATTGTATAGTGGCAGGAGCTTATACCTTGTACAGTTAATGCGATATAAATTTTTAATATAATGCGTTATGAAATGTAGTGTTACAGTATACGAACAATACTACGAGGACAAAATTAAATACGTAATAATTATGCTATATTGAATGCAGCAACATTTATGCATAACAACACAACCTATACACTATATTTAACTACTTTACTTTTTATATACTAGATAGCATAATATAATAAGATATTCAGCATAGTTACTTAACAATGTTATTTCAACATATCACCATTTATGCTCTACAATTTCGTGTAGAATTTTAATATAGCATAATATATTACGTAATTAATTATTTACGTGTATACTTAGTACAGTATATTTAGTGTTATATAAACTGGAGATGAGTGTTGTGGCATTTTATGTATTCAGAAGTTAAGAGTCACGTAGAATACAATTTTATATCACAATGTCTGTACCCTGATCTCTCATCACGTTAATTACTCACTTGTAATATTTAAGAAGTGAGAAATCAATTTATTACCTGTGCTACGTACAAAAACTGTAATGATTTTCTATTCTTTTGCCCTATATAAACACGTTGTTGCATAGAATAATATGCTAGCCATATTGAATTTATTGTGTTGCCAAAGGGAAATATTATGTATATGTATTTATATATATTATATTGCAGCATATTTACACAATAAAATTTAATACAGGAGCTTATAATAAAAATTACACAAACTTTATAAAATCTGATAATTATATATATTATTTTAAAATAACTTCAGTAAAAAACTGATGTATAGATTTTTTTTTTTTTTTAATTACCGATGATTCGTGCATATGATATATAGTAACTTAATTCCGGCTTTTTAATTGATTGATACCTAATATGAAAAGAATTACGTCATCTCATGACATGAGCTATGAACAATCAAGTTAGCAACATGCAACACGTGGTTTTCAAACTTGATTCAAACTCAGCTCAGACAGGATATACGTAAAAGCGTCGTGCTCAAAGGGCGTATAACATTTTTTGCAATGGTTATTTTGCATTCAATATTGCAACCCGTTCTCATATAAGGATAGAAAAATACATATGAAAATTTGTCGTATATATTTTGTTTTATATTTGCAAACACGGAAGTCATTTTGCACTAACATTTTTTTAAAATTATTAGTAATACGAGCATTAAACAAAAATTGGATTAGTATTACACATTAAAGAATATCTAGCAATCCATAAAATAACTAAAATAATAGTAATAGTAAAAAAGAGGAAAAAAATGTATATAATGTATTATCCATACATAAACAATTCAAATTTTCATCTTTCCAATGACATAAACCAAACATGTATTTCTTATTTTTCCCGTATAACATTTAACTTTAAATGCTGAATGAATAATATTAATAAAATTTGTTGCAGAATCAATCACATTTCGCCTTTTTTTTTTTCAAAAAAATTTTATCGAAGGAATCGTAATTAAAAGCAATTTTTATATGAAAAGATTAATTTTATAATTATTAAGTTTTATGACAAGTTGTAACCACCACAAGTAAAAATGAACTGTCAAGGGTCAATAACATTTTCATAATTCTTATTAAAAAAAAAAAAAAAAAAAAAAAAAAAAAAAAAAAAAAAACGTAAACTTTAATCATGACCAGTGTTAATTATGTTTTAGCGTTTCAACGATATCATATAATTTATATTTCTTATACTCAGTTTCAATGCTTAAATTGCAAATATAAAATATAAAACTTGAGTTTAGAAACAAAAATGAGAGAACTTCGATACTTATTTATTTTTGTTATTTTTTTAATCAGACTTTTCAAAAAAAAAAAAAAAAAAAAAAAAAAAATCTTATGTATTATTATAATGTAAGCATATAATCGTTAAATATTAATGATCATGAAATTGATATGATTAAAGTTTAAAATTGTGATTTATTTATTATAATTATTATTTGCTATATTATAGCTCTGCAAAAATTATGATTATTATTATTATAAGGTAAATGTGAACTAAAATAATGCAAAAACCAGTGCAATTAATATTTCTTGGAAATTAATTAAATTTAATTATTGTGTACGTGTGCATGTGTATATACATATATTTTAAGTCGTAATCTGTTGGTAATATAGAGAAAAGATCGTTAAAATTAGTAACTGTACATTTTGGACTAAAAGTTGGCCCCAGGAAGTTGGTTGCAGTAACAGAAGAGGCGGTTGATTGGTTTGCGTTGGCGCTGCAGCCGGACTTACGAATTTACTTGTATCCTGTAGGGTATGCAACTTGTGCGACCAACATTTACATAAGCAGCTTGTACGTGTATAGTTTAGCCCAGGCAATGGGTACAGTTTTCCTTTTTTCTCTTGAGACCTCAAATAATTTCATAAACACTTATGAATTCATTAATTATATTATGTAAGTAAAAAAATCAAGGGTTATAAAGTCTGAAACAATTAAAAAAAACATCTAACATTTCAAAACATTTTTTAATATGAATATACAGTACATAGATGTATTATGATGTAGTATTGAAAAATAACGTTCATTATTTTTATATATGTGATCATAATTCAAGCATAAGTGTCTAAAATTGATCATTGAATAAATTTACTGGATTTTAAACAATGTATACATATATAATTTTTAAATTTTTATGTATATGAACAATTTGTTTAAAAAACCCACACGCAAGAACTACATTATTTTATTTTGTTTAAAATGAAATATTATTGTTTGGCAGAGTGTAAAGAAAAAAATTATAAAGACAGTATGACCTTGCTACTTTGATGAGGTCATGAGAGAGAGAGAGAGAGAGAGAGAGAGAGGTGTACAAGCGTCATCAAATTATTACAATAGCTCAGACGTAGGATATATCGCCATATGATGTATGTCTACAATAAAGGGCGTATCCTTCAATCAAAATCCACATTGATTGTCATATAGAGTATAAGTATATAATAATATTTTATATATATTACATATAGGTAGAGTACATTATATACATACACTGGCTTCATATTATGGGTGCGGTGAATTTGAAGGTGTGTGTGATAGACGATTATATACAGATTTATATACTTCATACGTAATAGTTGAGAAGAAAAAAAAAAAAAAAAAAAAAAAAAAGACGAAGAAAAAAAAATAGCGTTTGTACGACCGGGCGTTGCTCTTATTTGACCTTCAAGTTAGTAGCGAAAGAGAAAAGCACAATTTGGGACTCTATATCCTAGGTCTGGGATATTGCTCTCTCTCTCTCTCTCTCTCTCTCTCTCTCTCTCTCTCTCTCTACTTCAAAAAGAAACAAGAAGATGTTAGAGAGAAAGACTTTGCATGGCTTCAGGCAATGAATCAAGCTAATATTAAAAAAAAAATATTATGGTGATAGCAATGGAATAAGAAATTAAGAAGTTTATGATGAGAGACAAGAGATTATAGATTTTAATATATGTGTAATAAAAATTAACATAACTGGAGGTGTTTTGATTGATTATAACAAGCGATAACTTATTTTTAAGCAGCATGAATACATTTTTTAAAATAATTTTTATTTTATATAAAAAAAAAAAAATAACTAGAAATTTTTGTCTTTCTCACACAGAATTTCTAGACTGAATTTTTTTTTAATTGTTGCAAACATACTTGTTAAATTACGTTGTTCCATAAGAAAAACATTGAGTAAACAATAGACAACTTCACATAGTCAGGACATAATCAGGACTCATCATTGGCAAGGGTCATCAGGGTGATCACTGGCAAGGGTCATCATGAGTTTTATGTTAATTTTGGCCTGGTATGATTGTGATTGATTACCTTGTTAAATTGACGGTTTTAGATTTTTAATTTCTCGCCTCTGAATTGTTAAATCGTGGTAAATCGCACATCATCATAAAGTAAAAAGCACAACTGAAAGAGTGTTTTGGACGTGAACAAGTCTCAGTGAAAGGAACTAGGTGAAAATTTTGGGCAAAGTTGACTCCAAATTAGGGTCTGAGTTCTACCAGAAATTACAGTTTCTCAATTTTGACTTTTCAAATATGGTAATAAAATGTCATTTTTATCAATATTTTGAAATTTCAGTTTTGAGAAACTGAAGTTTCTGGTGGAAACCAGAACCTCATTTGGAGTCAATTTTGCACACATTTTTCACCTCGTTCCTTAAACTGGGTTTCGTTCATGTTCTAAATACATTTTGAGTTGTGCTTTTTACTTTATGATGATGTGCAATTTAACGTGTTTTAATAATTTTGAAGCGTGAAGTTTAAAATCTTCAATTTAACATGGTAAGCCCTATACCAGGCCAAACTTAACATAAAACTAATGATGACCCTTGCCAGTGATCAACCTGATGACCTTTGCCAGTGATAAGTGCTGATTATGGGATTATTTGTTAACTGGGTAAGTTTGAAACAATGAAAAAAAATTCTAATGTCAGTCTAAATTAAAACAATTTTTGTAAAATGTATTTATTATATTTTATCTAATATAGTAATAACATAACGTTATTAAAGCAACGTGAGGGCTTAAAAGCCCTATTTTTACAAAACCTTGACCACAACATTACATGAAAATGTTTCATTAGCAAAAAATCAATACAACAAAGGGACACAAATTGCAAAAACAATTAGCATAAGACATTTACTGATGTTTCAATGAGAGGTCAAAAAATAATTTTGATATACTTTTTTTGTTGTTTTTTTTTTTTTTGCTTTTTTTTTTTTATATACAGTATATACATAGTAACTCATGAATAATGTTACATTTAAATATTTTACAATTGAAAATTTACTAAATGAAAGATTAGATAAACTGATTGATAAGATTGATAAAATATATTATATTCTATTATCTACTATGCAATATAAATAATAGATAAGTATAATTCATTAGATATAAACGGTAAAATAAAGAGAAAACAAATTACTAATAAGTTTTCTACCAAGAAAAAGGTTCTAGTATAAAATATTTTTCTTGTATATACTATTTTAAAAGTTATATATTAAATTAATTCATTTTTTTTTAACACGTCTACTACTTTTAATGTAATTTTAAAAGTGGTTATATATCTCTCTTTATATAGACATGCGATTGAACTAAAATGTTTTATAAGTCTTGGCAGAGGCGATTTTTATTACCTCCTACCGCAACTTATAAAAAAGTAATAATACTTAAAAATTCTTAAACCAAAAAATTCCCCCCCCCCTCCTCCCAAAAAATTTTTTTCAATGAAATATTGTAGTTATAATAAATAAAGCATTAATTGTATTTTTATTTTATAAATTGTTAGACAGTTAAAGTATTTTTATGCTTTCTGTGTTGTATGTATTTCATAATATATGTTGTATGCATGGAATTACTATGTATGATCTGCCATTAAACATATTTTAAATTTGAACAATTTAACTCTTTTTAGAAGCAATAAAAATGTCATATAGGACTTAAATGTTGAAAATCAACCTTAATTTCAATCACTATACTATATATGATTAATAATTCATTAGCATCACTATAGCTGTAGGTATTAAATAACGATAAATTATTACAACACAACATTTAAAAATATATAAAATGTTTCCAATTGTCTACTCATATATCACAATGCAAAAAAAAAAAAAAAAAAAAAAAAAAAATGGCAATATAATAGAAAGTTGACGTCATGTATCATGGGTTTAAATTAGATATGAGAGGGCTTGAAAAGTTTGTTTCATTGTTAGAGAAGTATTATAATGATGCGACTTATAGTGTTTGCTATTGACGCGGTCAACATAGTCTTGGTTAGACTAGGGCGAGTGAGTGAGCGAGTAAGCAAGCAAACGAAAGAGCGAGCGAGCAAGCGAGCAACAGCCGACTTAAACCTTGACTTTGAATGTGGCAATTTTTATATTGAACCGTGTTTGAAAGAAATTAGCGTATACTATTACGAAACATACATATAATATGTCATTATTACACAATGTTATGTTGATTCTTTTCATTATACACTAATTTAAGAAAGTCTTTTGTATTATGAGTCAATAACCCATAAGAACTCAAATGAATCAAAAGTATCATATTTATTTCAATGCTTATCCCTCTCTCTTTCTCTCTCTGATTTGATTTAATCATTTCCTTTGTAATAAAACTTTTGAATCATACTTTTTTTTTTTTTTTTAAGTTTTTATACGGAAAAAAACTGAACTGAATATTCAACAATGTTTTACAGCAAAGTTATTTTTCAACAAATAAGAAATGAATTTCTGCTGTAAAGCTACTTTGTTTTATATCATAGAAACCATGTAAATGCCCAATAACAAAGTATTATTATGGTAGAAGTGCTCAACTACATAATTATGTTGTAGAAAATATTATGTGTGATTATTTTAAGTATACAATATAAAGTAAAGTAATATCTCTTCCCTTTCAATAATAATAATAAGAGAGGAACTCTAACATTATTTTTATTACGATTTTATTTTTTGCAACGCGTAGAATTAAAAAAAATAAATAAAAAAAAACTTCATTTTGTGTTATTGTCTAATTTTTTCCATTTACTCTCTTCCTCCTCTTTCTAAAATATAGAAATCAATCTCTTAAAAGTTACAGAGCAGAAAATTATACATTTTATTTTTTATTATTCTTATTCAATCTTTATTTCTCTTATAGTTTGACCATGACTTAATTTAATAAAAATCAAATCACTCACAATATATAATGACACAATAATATAATAATGACTTATGTATAAGTAACAGCGCATACTAGATAAGACGTAATTTTATATATAAGATACAATAATATTAGAGATCTATCTATCTATCTATCTATCTATCTATCTATCTATCTATCTATCTATCTATCTATCTATCTATCTATCTATCTATCTATCTATCTATCTATCTATCTATCTATCTATCTATCTATCTATCTATCTATCTATCTATCTATCTATCTATCTATCTATCTATCTATCTATCTATCTATCTATCTATCTATCTATCTATCTATCTATCTATCTATCTATCTATCTATCTATCTATCTATCTATCTATCTAAGACTTTTATAAGCTTCGACTTCTATTGCGTTTTATAAAAGTGACGTCTGATGACGTAAATATTATTATACAATCAACACGTAATAAAATTGCATAATTTATATAATATTATTTTATATATAGTTTATAAGAAATAATTTTGTAAAGATTGCATATTACTATTATATATAATATATATGTATACAGGGTGTTTATAAAAAATGGCCCGTTTTTAAACGCAAATTACAATATGAGTAATAATGAAAACTGAAACTTTTTATACATCAAATTAAAGCCTATATTATGGCAATTTAAAAAATAACAACTTAAACTTTGTTCGTCAATTACTCTTCTGTTGAAACACAAAAGAATGAAAAATGAGAGAAATTAAAAAAACAGACCATTTTTTCAGGCGCGAAGAGCTGCAATAATTCGCCTTTGTTAAAAATCTTGCTTAACTTCAAGTTGAAAAACAAAAAAAAACATTAACTTAAAACATTAACTCGTGAGCACCATTTGTAGCTCGGCACTGGTCCAGACGCACTTCCATATCTCGCCATACGTTCTCCAGCATGTCCAGGTGTCACGGAGCGGATAGCTGCAGTGATTCGCTGCTTGAGAAATTCTGATAAATCGCACTTAAGTTTTGAGCACGATATCTTTCACGTATCCCCACAGGAAGAAGTCGGGTGGTGTGAGATCAGGAGACCGTGGAGCCCATGCTGTCGGTCCATCACGATGCAGCCACCTGCCTGGGAACACTTGGCTAAGATACTGTCTAACATCTCTTGCCCAGTGCGGTGGAGCACCATCTTGCTGGAACGTGATATCAAATCCCCATTCTTCCTGAGCTTGTAGTAACTGAGGCACAGCGTAATTTTGTAAAATGTCCAGATAGTTGTCCCACTTAACTGTAACCTCGTTCCCTGATGTCACACCACCCGATTTCTTCCTGTGGGGATACGTGAAAGATATCGTGCTCAAAACTTAAGTGCGATTTATCAGAATTTCTCAAGCAGCGCATCACTGCAGCTATCCGCTCCGTGACACCTGGACATGCTGGAGAACGTATGGCGAGATATGGAAGTGCGTCTGGACCAGTGCCGAGCTACAAATGGTGCTCACGAGCTAATGCTTTAAGTTAATGTTTTTTGTTTTTTAAATTGAAGTAAAGCAAGATTTTTAACAAAGGCAAATTATTGCAGCTCTTCGCGCCTGAAAAAAATGGTCTGTTTTTTTAATTTCTCTCATTTTTCATTCTTTTTTGTCTTAACAGAAGAGTAATTAACGTACAAAGCTTAAGTTGTTATTTTTTAAATTGCCATAATATAGGCTTTAATTTGATGTATAAAAAGTTTCAGTTTTGTAATTTACATTTAAAAACGGGCCATTTTTTATAAACACCCTGTATATATATATATATATATATATAATTATATATATATATATATATATATATAAACGTATTTTGTAATCATGCCAATATTATGACAAGGTTTTTTCAGTTGATAAATTATTTTATAAGAGAGCAATAAAAACAACAAGAGAAGAACCGCAATACGTTTTAGAATATAAAACATTCAATAAGGAAAAAGTGAATTAGTTTGTGTAAGAGATGATTGTAAATGTGGAGGAAAAAAAATCCGAGGTATATGAAGGAAAAAAATAATTTCAACTCCCAATTGTTGAAAGAAAAAACAATACACATCAGCAACTAAAAATATGTGTTAATGAACAAAAATTAAAATAATAATAATACATGTAATTAAATAATAATCTTATGTTATATAATTTTGCACAGACATTCACTGTTTCATGACTATAATTTTATTAATGGTATTTTTCTTGTGTGTGTGTGTAAAAATAATTAATATTATCGGGATAATATATAGAAATTATAAAAAACGACAGCAACAAATGTGATTTTCTATTATTTTTCAAATTACCTCTTGTTTCACCATGGTATTCAAATGTTGAAATCAAATTATAAAGGACTGTGAATACGTGTCATACATGCCACAAATGCATTGAATGAAAAATAATAATATGTATAATATAAAAAACTGACATCAGAGGGGGCGTGTCATACATACATCTAACAATGTAACAGACAGACTATAGATATATTATATAGGACACCACACATAATATTAATGCTATACATGTGTATACCATGCAATGTTAAAAGTATTTTTATTATTATTTTCTAAAACACTTTCTGTATCAATGAAATGCAACGATGCCATTCACTTTTATTATATTAACCTCTTTTTTTTAATCAAAATAATATAATAATAACATATATAATATATACTGTAAATGAAAGAAGAGAAAAAAACAAATCGTCATTGAATAATTTTTTTTCTTCTTCTTCTTTTTCTTTCCTTTTTCTTTTATTTTTTTAAACCATGAAGCGTAACAACCTTCAATCATAGAATTGTTGAGAATGAAAATATAACACATACTCTAGATGAATTGAAGCTTAAAAATTCCTAACAAGTGTTCGTTTTTATTATTATTATTATTATTATTTTACGTTAAAAATATTGTGTCTACACCACAAGAAAAATTTACAGAGTTTTTTTTTATTCCATTTTTTTTAATCGTCAATATAATTTTTCAATGTACGTCAAATTTGAGAAGTAGTCTCTCTCTCTCTCTCTCTCTCTCTCTCTCTCTCTCTGAGACTGCAGCAATAAATTATTCTCTGTCAGTCATCACACTTACAACGTCTCTCTCTCTCTCTCTCTCTCTCTCTCTCTCTCTCTCTCTCTCTCTCTCTCTCTCTCTCTCTCTCTCTCTCTCTCTCTCTCTCTTTCTCTCTCTCTCTCTCGAGACGGTGGTAGGTAGAGGTAAATGATGCCAGCCTACGAAGTAAAAGTCTATAGTTCGAATCTCCACATTTGCACTGTGAGTGAGATTGTAGACATTACTTAACCTTGATTACATATTATGATTATCCAATCATACAAAAATAAATACATATATACACTTCATATACTTTATAATTTTTTTTATACTCGAACCAGTAAAACTGGCTATCCACTTGAATATTAAAAGAAAATATATTATAAAATTACTATAAATATTACTACTTTTATTGTTTTATCTTTATGAAGAATATATGTATAAAAAAAATTTACTATATACACTTAACGTTTTTACATATTGCTGTTAAAATTTATAAAATTACGCAAAGTACTCATAATATTATGTATACAAATACAATTAAACGGAAATATTTTTCTTTTTCAGTTACACAACATTTTGGTGAATTTTAAAAATTTGGCTGTTACCAATGCAGGAAATGAGAATATTATTCATGGCAAATTATTATTGAAAATTTCAATCTCGTATATAAGACTATGAATGACGTAAATAACATAAAAGTGAGTTTGAAAATTTTCAAAATAAAGTTAATATAAATGAGCGTTAACTTGAGTGCTGACATTAATATAATTTATAGCATTAAACGAAACGAATTACATACAAGACGACTTTAAAAATTGCATGGATAACACGTGTTAATTTATTTAAAGAAAGTCGTATATTTTGTGCTGCCAAGTTCAATGACCTTTTTCATTACGAACATGTTATTCTGACAAGACATTTCAAATAAAAAAAACTAAATATCTGTCTTTATAGTATATTGTTTAAATATTATTAAACAAATACTAAATGTTGTTAAATTTTAAACGGAAGTTGTATTAAAAAAAGAAAAGAAAAAAAGTCATAATAATCAAATTGTTTAATTTTAAATTAAAAAGTTTTAATAAAAATATCATTAAATTTGGTTTTCCAGACATTCCGTTGCAACATGTTGCAAATAAAAAAGTAATAAAAATAGGAATGAAAGAAGAAAAAAATATATATATTGTGCTTTTTTTTTTTATTGCTATAAAAGTTAATTATTGTATAAAATCCGCATGTATGAAATTTTTATAGCACAAGATTTTTTTTTTCTTCAAAAGAAGTTTTATAATATTACAGAAAATATTTTCATTGTAAATACATTTTGTTTAGTAATTTTGACCTAAACACCAGTGTTAATATTGACTATACAATATAATATTTTTATATTTAAATAATTCTGTCTACCAAGTTACGTAATGATATTCAGACATAAAAAAAATTAACTTGCTTTTAAACTTTTTTTTATTTTTAAAATTAAATTCCTAGCTAATAAAATTCAAATTTATAGCTACATAAAGTACATTCGAGTACTCTGAAAAGTAAAAACGTGGGTGATGTATAATATATTTTATACATTATATAAAAAAAATCTGTTTGCAATGCAGTCAATAATAAAACGTGTATTTTATTACAAATATCTAAAGTCAGATCTTCCTAATAATAACAATAAAAAATAATACTATTATCAAGGTTGAAATATTCATTTTTTTATTAAGAATAAAAATAAAGATAAATATCTTTATTTTTCTATGGAAAAAAAATTATTATGTACCAGCTTTTGTCCTAGGTCAGATATTTTATTATTGCATTATTTTTAGATATAATTTTATGTAATATATACATACATACATAATGCATTATTAACATATACATAAGATATGAAGGGCGTAGCATGCACAACAAGGTTTTAAATTCAGTTAAATATAATTGAACTGTCATACATTACTATAATTATACTGTTAAATATTATTTTAAATATTACTCTCTAATTTAGGCCTCACTAAATATTTATAATTATATATAAGCAAATGATATTTATTACGAAAAATTTGCCTCTAAATCGTGTGTGTGTGTGTGTGTGTATTTATATAAAATGATATTCGAACAATAAAAGTAAAAAGCTGAAATATTGGATGCATTCGTTTTTCTCTTACAACGTTGATACTATATGATTTACATATTATAAGCTTTTAATTTGTTTCCAATTAATTTAAATGTTATTCTTTTGTTTCAAAATTAATTCGTATACAGTTCATAAGACATACATGCAACACAAAACATGAAAGGATCAAGTAATATGTGAATTCACTTTTGTTTTATACATAATATTATATATTTTTTTCAGGGTTCATTATTAGAAAGCTTAAGTTTGTTTCCTTCGACGTTAAATATATCATTTGTCCCTTTTTTATTGTTTGCGTATATTAATTCAATGATTCTATAATTTAAGTTTTAAAACGTAAAAAAAAAAAAAAAAAAAAAATACTACTCTATCCCGCATATTCTAGAAAAAAATCTCATAACATTTTTACATTATAAACTTGATTATGTATTTGTCATGCAATAGTGTATATTATAGTAATAATAATAATTTCTACTACGACGCAATAGAAAGGAGGACAGGTAGACATATACTCACGTTTACAGCGCCCTCGGTATGCGAGAGGAATGGCCTTGCCCTTGCGACACGCAGCCTCCCGCAGGTGACACGGACTTGCGTATGTGCTACCGTCCGTGCCGCATACAAGTCGAGAGCCTGACCCTTTGGCATTACGTCCCCCCAGTAGTGGGTTATGTCCAAGTGGTCCTGGGGGACACCTACGAGTACATCGAACACAGTGCGGAGTCAGGTTCTGATCTAATAAGCACTGTTTGTTCTCTGGACAGTGGATCCTCTCACACGTTCCTAAAACATGACAAAGGTACATTTTATAGAGACGTCACTTGGTTCTATAAGAACAGCTCTTTATAGTTTGTTTGTTTGTTTGTTTGTTTGTTTTTTTTTTTTTTTGACAACAGAGAAAAGTATCTTGAGTCCTAAAAGTAAAATTGATAAGAATAATATAAATAGGAAACCAAGAAGCAAAAATTGTTGTAATTACGTGATTATTATTTTACCATTCAAAATTGTGCGTTAAATTGTTAATGTTATAATAATAATAATAATAATAATAAATGGTTTTTATTACGAGGCCAAAAAGGGTACATACCCACTTACATGGTCCTCTGACTTATTCTTGACATAAATATTATCGTCAGAGTATTTAATTTTTACAACAAAATCATAGCATACATAAACATATTATATAATATTATTTCACTATAGTGATAAAACATGATAAAGAGCATAATATATATTTCTTATTTACTTATTCTTATACAATTATGATAAACACTTTTTACTGACATGTATTTTATATTTAAAATAATACTAATCAAAATATCTTTAACATACTCAAAACGGATATTTAGACAATTATTGAGTCTTTAATTCTTTTATTCAGACTTAATCAATAAACAAAATTATAGTGTCATTGATTGCTATTTTTAACTAATAGCGATATCAGCATTTTAATGCAACATTTTATTAATGTGGGAGTTCTAAATTTTTATCCATAAACATGTGTCCCAAATCCACCGACTGACAAGGAAGAACACCCCCGGAACCAACCCCCGACGGAAACCCCCCGCACCCGCTCCCGCTTCGACTTACTGCATATGCAGCAATTCGAAACGGGAGCGGGCGCACGATAATCCTCGAAGGTCAGTCCCAAGAACCCCCCCCCCTGCCAATCCGACGATTCCTGAACACAATGCTTCATCAACGATAAATAGAGAAGAGCAAATAGAATTACAAATTAAGTATGTATTAAAATAACAAATCACAATAAAAATTAACTTTTACAACCTTCATTGTTTATTAAAAAATAGACAAGATACTTTATTTTTAAATACTTTTTTAGATTCAATATTATAGAAACTATCTGTTAAATTATTCCACAACTTAGATCCTTTAACGGCAAATGAGTTATCATACACGTAGCAGTTAGATTTAGGAGGTAGAAGCAAGAATTTATGAGATCTTGTAAGACGAGAACTATTGTTTTTTAATGGGGTGAGATATTCATACAAGTATGATGGTTGTTTGAAGTGCATTAATTTTTGTAAGGCGCATAGCATGTGTACATTTTGTCTTTCATTTATTTTTAATAAACCAAGTTTTTTATAATAACTGCTGATATGTTCATGTTTTTTTATATTATATACATATCTTATAGCATTATTCATTAATACCTGTAATCTATTTTTCTGTTTATTATTAATGTTACTCATTACAGTATCACAGTAATCCAAAATAGGTAAAATAAGCGTTTTGATTAATATAATACGAGTTTCAGTAGGAATATTTCTACGAAAGGAATATAGATGATGGAGTGAAAGATACATCTTTTTACACATGAAACTTATTTGATTATTCCATTGTAAGTTATTATCTAGAAATATTCCTAAGTTTTTAACATTATTCTCAAGTTTAATGACATTATCACAGAGTATAATTTGATCAAGATTTATAGATTTAAGTAAGTTTAAATGATTTTGTAATCCAATAATAATTGCTTGTGTTTTTTTTGGATTTGCTTCAAGTCCATGTAAACGAAAGTAGTTCACTATGGATTCTAAATCTGAATTAAGTTGATTTATAGCCAGATTAACATTTTTAGGACGTGTGTGTATATAAATTTGTAAGTCATCTGCATATAAATGATATTTACAATATTTTAATGATTTTGAAAGATCAAAGATATATATAGCAAAGAGGAGCGGTGCGATTACTGAACCTTGAGGTACTGAACATTTTAATTTTAATTTATCTGACTTATTATTATTTGAACCAATAACAATTTGTTCCCTGTTATTTAAGTATGAGTCAAACCAGGATAAAGTTGATGAAGAGAATTTTAGGTATTTTAGTTTACAAAGTAGTATACTATGTATTACACTATCAAATGCTTTGGTTAAATCAATTAAAGATAATATAGTGACATTTTTGAAGTTCATAGCATATCTTATGTCCTCACAAACTTTAAGTAAAGCGGTGGTTGTACTACATTTTTTGCGAAAGCCAGATTGAAATTTGTCAAGAATATTATTTTTTTCAAGTAGTTTATAACCTGCATTGATACAATTTTTTCAAGCATTTTAGCAAATATACATAAGAGACTAATTGGACGCAGATCTGACAGATCATTTACAGTATTTTGTTTAGGTATTGGTTTTACCAATGCATTTTTCCAGCAATTTGGAAAGATACCAGTTTGTAATGAACAATTAAATATATGTAACAAGGTGGGCATTATTATATTGATAATTGGTTTTAACATTTTTACGTTAATCCCGTCGGTTCCTGCTGCATTAGATTTAATAGAGTTAAATACAAATTTAATTTCACAGGGATAAATATATTCAAAATGGAAATTATCTTTAATATTTGATTCATTATTTAAATAAAATTGCTCCATTTGAATACGATCATAATGGTAAATATTAGGATCTCGAATGAAAAATTTATTTATATCATTGAGTGAGAAGTAATCTTCTGCACAGAAATCACTATTTTTTTTTCCTGTTATATTACAATTATTTAACTTTTTCCAAAGGGTAGAAGTACTTTGCTTTGATTTTAATAGATTGTTCATGAAAATTTTATATGAATTTTTAAGCATATTTTTTACAGAGTTACGCAATTTAATAAAGTAATCTGCATCAACTTTATTAGTAGTTTTAATTGCCCTCCTTCTTGCTATATTTCTTTGATATATTTTAGTTTTGATTTCATTATTAATCCAAGGAGTATATGGTTTTTTAAAAATTTTGGTTTTTAATGGCGCATGTTTATTGAATAGATTGTTTATTAATTCAGATAATTTTTCGGCTTTGCTATGTATAGAATCAATGAGTGAAATTTCATGCCATTTAATTTGATATGCCTCCTCTATCAGCAATTTTTCATTATAATTTGTATAATCTCTATAGGTAATGGTTTTAGGTATAGGTTTTGGGATTACAAGTGGGTACACCATATATATTAGTTCATGATTAGAGATATCAGGTATAAAAGATTTGCCAAATTGTACTACCAAGTCATCCTGTTTTAATGCAAATACATCTAAAGTTGAATTTTGATTGATTGTATGGTGATATGTATCAGGGATATTAATATATGAGAGATTTAAGTCTCCCATCATTTCGAAGAATTTTTTTGAACCAGAGCTTAATTTGTTTTCTAAATTAATATTAATGTCCCCACATATAAAATAATGATCGTGGCTAGCGAGGTGTTGAGAAAAATCGTTAATGAAATTATTGAAAAACATGGCTTTTGGTGGACGATAAATGACAGCTATTAAAATACGTATATTCTTTACAATAATTTGAGCAATAATATATTCTGGTTTATTTTTACCATACTGAATTGATTTGGTTAACACTTTATACTTTAAACCTTTTTTTATATATAACATTACACCGCCGCCTCTTCTTTGAGTCCTATCATTTCTTATAATGTTGTAATTATTTATTTTTATTAAAGCATTTCTATCCTTTTTTTTTAACCAACTTTCAGACACACCAATTAAATCAAATTTACCATTTTGGAAGAGATATCGACAATAATTAATATGAGATTTAATTGATTGCGCGTTAATGTGACATATTTTTAGGTTATTACCAAATTTACACGAGATATTATGCAGAAATTTTTCAACATTGTAAAAATTAATTGACTTAAGATCACATGGTAATTTAGAATTAATATTTTTATTATTATTATATTTTATTGGCTCATTGACGTTGTTGTTGCTTTTTTTTGTTGAAATCCCCCCCTCCCCCTGCTCCTTGTTGAGGGGGGTGGGCAGTTTCCCTGGCTAGAGCTTGGTTTACTGTTAGTGACCTGTGGCTCGACAATTCCCGGGGTAGGTGGCCCCCAAGTTTCTCCCTCTCCATTATCATCGCTGGAATTATTATTTTGCATTTGCTTTCGAGTAGAAAAATTAGGGTCACTACTAGTTCGCATACGTTTCATCGGATTTGTAGATTTTTTATTTATATTCTCAATATTTGCTCTTTTATTATTACTATTATTTTGAGATGAGTTATAGTTATGAGTCGAAGAAGTGGAAGTAGAAGCATAAGATTGCCGATTTTTATTGAATTGTGTAAAATTATTAATTTTATGTATTGTTATGATCATGATACATACACGCGCTTTATTCAAATGTTAAAATACATTATCACAATTGTGTTTACTATAAAACCAATAAGCACAATATACTTTAATTTTTTCACGTCAGATATTTGAGGGTTCTGAGGCAGATATTAGTGAAAACAATGCAATACATAGGAAATAGCAAATATACTATTATTGTTGCTGTTAAATAATGTTGTTGTTTTTTTTATTCTAGTTCTAATAAGAATATTTGTGCATCAATTTTACTTTGTATATGTAGATTATTATATAGATGAGTACTCTGTATCTTTAATGCTCATCAAGTCACTGATAGAATATTTAGTTTGTAAAACGTAATAAACTTACGTTGGCAATGTCCCGGGTACGCGACTGCCAAGCTGCTATGTCTGCGGCACGCTCGCTTGCGAAGTCTGCACACGTTGCGGTAGGAGCGGCCATCCGTGCCACACACGGGACCTCTCTGGTGTCTACCACCACCTTTGCGACACTCGGGCTCGCACACGCAGCGTGGCTGACCATTGCGTAGCATGCACTTTTTACCTGGGCCACATTCAACACCAAGACAAGATTCTGAAACACAAGCAATTAGCATCAATAAAAAATATGTAATATAAACATTCAGCGCATTTGTATTTTGTATATTTGAAAATTTTATTGTTATTATTCACAATTAAAATAGCAATATCAACAAAATCTAAAAAAAAAAAAAAAAAAAAAAAAAAAGGTAATTAATATTGAACATTAAAATAATTTACTATAACTTGAACTATAATATGAAAATCAAATAAATTATTAATGCTTTCTTAAAGATGAATTCATTTTTACGTACAAATTTTAATTTTAATTATAAGCAGAATGTTACATTTCATTTTTAAAGACAGTAAATCTTTCATTAAAAATTATTTTTCATATTTTACCTACACACAGTATATTACATTTAACGTTAGATTTAAGTTCATTTAAAGCATAATAATATATTATGCATAATATAATATTTAACCAATAGGACTAAAGTTGTGAAAATGTTTACTAATGAACTATTATAAGTTTGTGGTTTGCATATCACCACCTACATGGCTATAGGTATGCCAAAGTCACCTCTACACGCGGTGCAGTGCACGCCACCACCTAGGGCTCGCCAGAAAAAGATGGTCCCAGCATCCATGTCTTCAGGATTATACGCAGTGGCAATTGCAGCCCCTGGTATATTACAGCATTCGTCTCTAGAGACTTGCTCCGACACTAATTCCATGCAGCGGCCAGTGCGAGCAGTCATTGTCCAACACGATCCTCCTGAAACAAAAACAAACATCAACTTATTAATTTCAAATAGTTTATTAACATCTTTAAGACAAACCAGGTACAGGCACTGTAATATAAAATTTTTACTATCTTGACGCATTCATAATGGAGACTTGAATTAATGTAATGCTCCATATATAATTATAAAATATTATTGTCACAAGAGAGTAAAATATACATCACAGTGATTTTACATTATATGGACAACGTTAATGCAAAATATTACTAAAATTAATGAACTGCTGGAATTCTAAATTATTTATTAATAACATATAAATTAAACTTAAATATTAATGACTGTTTTTACATACATCTATAGTGGGTGTTGAAGAGAGTATAAATATTCTAAAATAATTAAGAAAAATAAAATTAAATTTAATCTTCAGTTGCTGTATTTTATCTCCAAGAAATTTTACATTAAAATGTATTGAAACATAAAAAATGTTTACTCTTTTTGCTTGATATAATTATAATATATTATAGTTATATAGAAGCTATAAGTATTCACAAAACGTACTGGACGCGATAAAACGCTACAGCCAAGCTTCATGCAGGACAAAATCAAGGCAAAATATAAGATATATAGAATTTGTATTAATCTGTTAACTGCTATCTATTAAAAAATAATAATAATACTATTATGAAATCTGTTGAAAGTTGCAACGAAAACAGTTTCTGAAATTGTTCAACCGGTTGCATACCTCTCAAACATTGCAGGCGCTTTTTTTTTTTTTTTTTTTTTTTTTTTTTGTAACATAAATCCCAGACATACTTATATTTAAATGATAAAGTTCATAAACCGTATTATTATTAATGATAATAAAATTATAATGATACTCTCTTCATCATATGATATCACAAATTAGTAATTTTTATCAAGCAATTAAAATGCAATCGAGTTAATTTGTCTGCCAAGCTTAGGAAGTTGCTGACAATAATTATTATATAAAATTTAATATTATATATATATATAATAAAAAGAATGTTGTATAAGTTAAAACAGTTTTTAATTTAATATAAAAAAAAATATATGTTCTACCGAGAGTATTAAACACTTCAATTATGTGTAAGAGAGGTATTTTAATTTCAGTATAAATTGGTTTATATAAAACGACAAGGTAAACTGGTCTTCACTTTGAAGAAACATTAGGACAATGTGAAGCTATTTTCCATGATAGTCTATATACTTCAGTCTCAATAAATATGTAAAAATTATTGTTAACTACGATAATTATAAATCTATTATGTTTTTTATTTATATATCCAAGTTTATATTAACAGGTGAATATATAAATGGTTATTTTATGATCAATTAGTAACTTTTCACACTGTCATACATACATTTTTTTATGTATCAACCAGAGTGATTATATTTTATTATTATAATATATTGACATGTTTTGGTTAGAATGTATGTAGTTTTATTTAAAATTAGGAAAGAGAAAAGTTTCTTAAATTACATCAGAAGGTATAATAAGGAAAAAAAGAAAAAGTTAGATGAGTGCTAATATAGGAATTAGAATGTCATGATAGATATGCATAATTTGTCTTTTTCACTCAACAGAATCAGTTATAGTCAATGTGGTTGGAAACTAGCCAACTGTCCAAAATTTCTCTCTCTCTCTCTCTCTCTCTCTCTCTCTCTCTCTCTCTCTCTCTCTCTCTCTCTCTCTCTCTCTCTCTCTCTCTCTCTCTCTCATCCTCACGCTCTACAATGTTGACCAAGGTGTCCCCTCAGTCACTCAAAATACTCTGAAAAGCAACCAACTATATTTTATTTAAAAAAAATAATAATAATAACGAAGTCGTGTTTCATGAAGAATTAATGTATTAATGTAGAACCTACGTACAGTATACTGTACGTGATCAATGCTTCATAGCACGCAAAATTCAGAAGTATGCAAATTGTGGCATCATATTATATCTATATTATATAAATACTATTATATATTATAAGTTCTCCTGTACGTAACATTGACGTAAAATTCAAACGTATAAACATTATAGAGTAAAGTCACATTAAAATTAAAGCACCTGATTCTCATTCATCTACTTTTTTTCCGTGACAACTTAATAAATTTCTCTCTCTCTCTCTCTCTCTCTCTCTCTCTCTCTCTCTACTTTTCTTATTACGCACACACACACACACCCACACCCACACACACACACACTAAAACACACAATAAGTATACTATGTATTTTTTTTAATTATAAATTATTGATAATTAAATGTATTTATCAAAGTATTAGTTTTATTTTAACGTAATTTCAGACTTCAATTGATTCTATTATACATCAACTTATATGTTCTAGATTTTTTGTTTTCTGCATGATGTAATATGTATGTATGTACTCTTCACGTAATCCAAAGACACTTGATGCCAACAACCTCATGTGTACAGTTGCAATGCAAATAAATGCAAATTGACTGGTCAATGTCTTGGAAATAAAATAACATTTTATAATGCCAAACTTGCATAATACATGCACTAACGTGTTATTTATTTCAATATATAATAATTTTTATATATGGTAAATACTAATAAACTTTAATATCTTATTGGAAAATTTATTATTTTCTTTACCGATTTTTTTATTAGAGTAGTGACACTTTTTATTATTAGTCATATTTATTTTATCATTTTTTATTATATCGGATTTTTATATTTTACATATTATAATTTTTACTTCATGATATTTTGGTACCGGCTAAATAAAATTGAAAGTATCTCATCAATTGTATCAAAAAATAATAATAATAATAATGATAATAATAAAAAAAAAAAAAAATGATGACTTTTCAGCAGAATGCATTTTTTTTTTCAGTTTATAAAGTTTTTTTTTATATATATCTACTATATTATATAAATTATTGAGAAAGTTTTTCCAATTTTACACTATTTTTTTTCCCTAAAGAAAATATAACAATGAATTAAAAATATTTAATTACTTCCTGTTACTGAAATAAAACACCCATGCTACATTAAGACATACAAAAACTTGCTTATTTTTTTTTCTTTCTTTTTTACGTCGTCGGTATTTTTAATTATTAAGAAAGTAAACAACAAAATGTAGAAATATGACATGAAATTATTTATAATTTCACGTAATTTTACACCGACTTTCATCTTTGATTTTTATTTTTATTATTATTCTTGTTACAGCAAATAATTTCTCTTTACATGTCTCAATGCTAAAAAAAATTATTTATATATATGTCTTCTTTTTTTATATATATTAAGAAGATGTTAATGTAAACGCGGACTCTCTCAAAAATGGTATATTTTGAAGTAATAAAGAGGAAGATAGTGATGATTGTTACGTCATTGTTTGCCCGAGGTCCCGCGAGGTTGCAGCGAGTGACGCCGGTACAGGACAGACCTCTCTGTCTACCGACTGTCTGTCTATCTCACGTCTGCAAAATTTTTAGAGTGGAGGCCACGCTCCGGGCATTCACTTAATAATAACCAGGAAAAATATTTAACTTAATCATTTTTTCACTATACACACAATTTATATGTTGTAAGTTGTAAGTAAATGGTTGTATTGTATCATACTCGTTGGTGGTTTGTTGGAATTGAAATATATATATATATATATATATATAACTGTTTAACTGTTGCACTAAGAATCTTATTCAATTTTTATTGTTTTGATCATTATATGCAAAAGTTGAAAGATATAAGTAATGCTTGTAAATTTTATTTTTTTACTGTAAATTTTAAAAGAAATAATTAAGAAAAATAATTTACAAGAAACTGTAAGGAAATGTAATTATTTATTTCTTAACAAAGTCCAGGTGTGTTAAAAAAATCAATACCCTAAAAATTGTAATATTTTCATCTTGACGTGTACTTAGGACATTTTTTAAAAATATATATAATTACTAAAAAATATAATTATTTAAGTTAATAATTTTTGTATTTCAGTAATTACTTTTTACTTTTATATACTACTATTTTAATACATTTATTTAAGCATTGAAAATATATTATAGGTATATACAACTTATTTTTTTAAATTACTTTTATAAATAGTTTCTAAGAATATTTTTTAATATACTTAAATGTGGTATATTATACTGTGAAAGTACCTGTGATAAATAACTATATACACCAATGTAATCATTATTATTAATATTACTTTACTGTTATGCTTCATTACAGGAGCTACTTACGTACAAACTGAGATGATTGGGAGGTGCAACAACGATGTGTAATCGACTTGTTGGAGAGAGAGAGAGAGAGAGAGAGAGAGAGAGAGAGAGAGAGAGAGAGAGAGAGAGAGAGAGAGAGAGAGAAGAGGCAAAGGAAAAGTTCCAAGTAAACTCATTTAACTATAATTGTTGCTCACAAAAACGTTTTACTATTATTTTTTGTATTGGCTCCATACACTTAGAAAAGTATCTATTGTATCCCTCATTTTTAAAATTTTCTCAATTCAGCATTTTTTTTTTTTTTTTTTTTTTTTCAAATGCTAAAAGATAAAGATAAAGGACGTTATATAGTGGAACGAGCCTTTTCCTGTTGCAACTTCCATTCGAATCCTTCAAATAAATTTACTCATGAAAATTCAGGTACATTGATACAAAATTTTATACGTCTGAAAAAAAGTCAAAAAATTTTTTATTGCACAATATTTTTAAAATAAATAAATAAGCATATTAACTCTTTTTTTTCATAGATCATTCGTATAACACGGTAGTTAAAAATACTGCTAGAGCTAGAATTATTACAATATCACTTTCGGAATACACTAAAACAGTAAATGTTTAGTATCAATTCAGAAATGTTTCAAGGGACACATTTTGATTGTGCGACAAAGCATGAGTGTATTTCATGAAAAGTTCATAATGTAGAGACTATACCAGAGATATATTTTAAAATAGTAGATACATAGCACTCTCGCACTCGTGGTAACATTGACTACTAGTAAGCAAAAACTTAAATATGTTTACTCTCTAGAATCGAATTTTTAGGTCATTATTTGAAATAATTTATTTCTATATATATATATATATATATATATATATATATATAGCATTAGCAAAAGTGTTTGATGTATAAACATGAATTTTTAAAGACTGTGTGGATTTATAAAGGGCATAAACTTTAAACTACTTCGACCCTTCAACTTTTTTTCGTCTTCTTCTTCTTCTTCTTCTTTTTTCTTTTTTTTTTCTTTTTTTTTATCTCGTTGTAATAATACATAATAATTTGCTAAAGCAGGCTGGTAAATAGATCATAAAAGTTATCTAATAAATTAATGAAAAATCAATGTAAATGCAGTGCCGTTTTTCTAAAACTTATTTGTAAAAAAAAAAAAAAAAAAATTAAACATGTTATTTTCATAAAGCTCAAAAAAATATATTAATAATATTAAAATAAAAATAGCAGATTAATAGTAATATTATATAATATTATTATCCACTTGGTATTATTTAAAGTAAAAGAAAATTAAAATTTTGTTATTTAAAAATTATTGCAAAAGAGAGCCACAACTTCATAAAGTGTTTTATTTCTCAAGATACTCATGAGTTAGAATAAAAATTAAATACCAGACAATCCAATTTTTTGATACCTTTATTTGAACACGATGTTGAGAAGGGAAGACCATGAACAAAAAAATTGAATCATACTACAACGCGTGGGCTAAAAAATAAATTAAAATGCAAATTATTCTTTTCAGATTGTGCTTATTTAAATATAATCATTAAAATGTCAATCCCTTTTTCAGTAACCATTTATTTAAAAAGAACCTTCATATAGCGATTTCAAGATATCTTTCAATAAGTATTATTTAAAGAAAATACAATATTAAGTATATAATGTTAAAATTGTTATTTTAAATGGTTATGAAGCTCTCTCAATGTAAAACTTTATACTTTGTTATACAAAATCTTTATAGGATTTATTCAACAATGTTGCTTAATCTCTCTCCAAGACGAGATTGAATTGACTAACAGGTGTTAGCGCACTCACTTGTGACTACTCTTGTTTGGCTTAGAATTAAACTGGATTCAAGGTTCGGATCAAACTTTTTCTTTATCATTATGCGTAAATATAGAAGACTTGTAAAAGTGGGTCTCTAGTGAGAAAATAAACAAACTTAGAGAGCTCAACAAAACTATAATAAAGTGTTAGTAGACGACTTTGTGTTCTCTCTCTCTCTCTCTCTCTCTCTCAATTTACCATGCTCTCTTATATGGGAATGAAGCAGCTATAACTTGAGTTAAAAATATTTTTCGATACTGAAATTTTTACTGCAGCTTATGAGACGTTGAAGCTTTTGTTTCCTTGAATTTCAGGTAATTGGATGAAAAAAATAATACAGTGCTAAATTATGGTTGAAATTTAGAAAAACCTTTGACGCTTAGTACGCTTCAGTAAAAAAAGTTCAGTACGAAGAACATTTTTAAGTTTTAACTCGAGTTATAGCTGCTTCATTCCCCCATAAGAAAGCATATGAGTCAGGAACACAAAGTCGTCTGCTAGCAATTAACTATATCTAGGCTCTGAGTTTACGTTTTTACTCTATAACGAAAATTTAGAAATGTATATTAACTTTTATGTCATTACATTTTTTTTTTTTTTTTTTTTTTTTTTTTTTTTTTTTTTTTTTAGGTTTTGCAAATTCTAGTAAAACAAAAAATTCTACAAAATTATTTACTAGAGGAGCGTATATTTTGGGGGAAGGGTCGCTTTCCTATAACTCCATGTTACGGTGGGATGTGATACTTGCAATGTATTTTGGTCAGTCTTTCGAGGAGGAGGAGGAGGAGGAGGCATCGCCCTTACTACGTAGTACTCCCTCTTAGATACGCCCCTGCTTTCAGCAACTTCACGCTCTTCGCATAAAGTTGAAAGTTAATGTTATAAACAATATGAAAAATGTAAATTTTTACTTACGTAATCAATATTCAATAAAAAGATATTATTGTTCATGACATGAACACGTATAAAATATTGAAAAAAAAAAAAGATTAAACCGTACCTCAAGAGATAGAATAAATACAAAGTTCATGCATGGCAGAGTTACATTATAAAGAGACATGCAAGTGCAGACTGTATAATACTTAACGCATTATTCTTTATATATATATATATATATATATATATATATATATATATATATATATATATATATATATATATATATATATATATATATATATATATATATATATATATATATATATATATATATATATATATATATATTGTAAATAATTTAACAAGAAGAATGTTATCTTTTATTATAACGGAATATTTTCATATTATATATATAGAAAGAAAGAAAAACACAGTTTTCCCGTCGTGTCTTCACGTAAAGTTGAAAAAAAAATCAACACCTTGTGTATACGTGAGTGTAAAGAAGTACCAGAGAGAGAGAGAGAGAGAGAGAGAGAGAGAGAGAGAGAGAGAGAGACCATGTAAAGAAATCGAAAAGAATGAAGATGACTCATTCCGAGACTGTCATATTTACAAAAAGCTTTGTTTGATATTATAATATGTATAAATGATGAACTAATATGGATATGAGAAGAACTATTTTTACATAAACATAAATAGGCCACATATAAAACCCCATCAATTAAAAATTTCAATCAAGATAATTTAATTTTCTGTCCAAAAATAAATGGTCACAAATAAAATGAAAAATTTTGATGTGTTTTATATTAAAATCATGTAAATTTAAGTAACATAACCTTAGCCATATCAATTTATTTAATCATCTTCACATACGACGTGTTAAACAGTTCAGAAACAAAAGTAAGTGACAAAATAAAGAATTTTTTAATAATAACAAATAATAAACTAATAAAATTTATAGTCTTCATTAAATACTAGGCAAAGAGTGTAATCAAGGCTGTAAGCCCTATCACTGAACCATACAAAAAGACAGCATAAAAACATTATTCTTATAACCCAAGAATTAATAAACACTGTAAAGAATTTAAAGTAAAGTTAAAAAAAAAAGACTAAGTTCCTTTCCTAGAATAGGTAAATTATTGAGTGTTGTTGAAGATTTTTCTACAGATGTAAATATTTCCTATGTATGGAGTTTTGCAAATTACTCGATTAAACTTTTATCAGTTCAATATTATGATATAAAATATCAAAATATAATTCATTTCATTGTATTATCAAACATAGGAAATATTTCTTCAGTACGTAAAAAAAATATTTATGAAGTTTACACTTTTGTGTGCAGAAAACCACAAACGTTTCTTAAGTAAAAGAGAAATGTATTATAATAATAAAATATGATTTCTTGTGTTATATATTTGATTTCACACATCTCGACCTCGACATTGTATACTTTTTGCTATAATACGTTCGACATATATACTTAAGTATATAATATTATATTGTAATAAATATATTACATTTTCTCTCTCTCTCCCCCCCCCCCCCCACTTCCTTCGTCTGATGTATTTTGATATTATCATATTAAGTGTTACAGAACACGACCTGTCATAACTTTTATAAAAATATAGTGTCCAGGTTTGTTATTGTTGGTAAAAAAAAAAAAAAAAAAAAAAAAAGTGGTTTACATGTTGTAAAGAGGATAAATTTCATTGACCGATCCTTCTCGTATCTAATATCCAACAGAGTGAATGAAAATGTATAATGGAATACATATAGGTAGGAGTAAAATTGCTTTTTGAACCTTTTTTTTTTTTAATTACAAATTCAAAATATATGAAAATTATAGAACCCATTGTTATACTTGTTATTAATTGTCAAATTCTTCTCTGTCACTAAAAAAAAAAAAAAAAAAAAAAAAATTAACAAAATCGTTAAATATTAATAAGTATAAAAAAAGGAGGATCAAATATAGAAAAATTACAAATTTTAATATGAGGTTCCTTCTGCGTATAGTTTTGCACAATTATTTCAATATGAACATAGCACTGATATTCTTTTGATTTTGTGGCTATCTAATGTTGTATAGAAAAATTAGGAAAATTAAAAGTTAAATGTGGTTAATATGTTTCAATGGCCTATTAATTTTAAATTATATTAATTTTGATTACAGTATTCTAATGATAATTTATTCGTCAGTCTTATACAAACGTATGTTTTTATATAAATCGGAACTGTGTTTTTTGGCTTATTAAAATTTATTGAAATATCCATGAAACCTATTGATCACAGTGATTATAGTTACCAAGTGATCATCACCCATTACGGTGTTTATAAAGCTTCAGTATAGTAACAAAAATAATAATAATTAAATTACTTTCTTAATTGCCCAAGATAATTTTGACTTTTAAATAATCTTCAACAATTTTATTCCATCATTAAACAAACGTATATTAAAAAAATAAAAAAATAAAACGAAGAAGAAATAAAAATAAATTTTACTTATTAAATATGAAATAAAAATCCAATAAATTTATAAAGCTTAAAGCCAACTTCAATTATTTTTAATATACCAACCAAGTACCTTGTTACATTGAAAATTCAAAGCTATTAAATTGAATTATATTTATTACTTTTTATATATACATATTTTTTAAAAGTACACTTAATATGAAAAGACGAAAGAAATAAAAAATAATAAAAAATATCATAAATATACCTACAACATTGTAGCATAATATGTAAGTAAGTATTTTGAGTAATAGCTCTATAAATGTCTTCCATAAAAGGTTGCTTTTTCCCCCCTTTAAATACAAAGTGGGAGTCAAAACTAATCTTTGGTTTGTATCTTTTCTATACTCTAAGTTCGATGTCCCAGATTAACATAGTGGGTGGAGTAATACGAAAAGAAATAAAAAATGTATATAGTAGTTACAAATAATAATATAAGGCCCTCGGCTGACGTGATAGTAACATTTTGTACAACCGTTCGAGCGTGGTTTTAGCTGAAGTGACTAAAGTGTGTGTGTGAGAGAACAGAGAACCTGGGTCAATGTATCGTAGCTTAGGGCCCTAGTCAGGCATGGTAAAGCGGGGAACACAAAAGTGGACTCCCGCTCACTTACAACCGCTCACTTTTGAGTTACATACACCAAAACTTGACTACTAGAGGCAGGTTAACCTAGGTTATTATATTATACTTTAAAAATAATAATGCAAGGTTATCACAATTAACCTGCTCCATTAACACCATGACTTAAAAGATGAAAGTTAATTTCAACATTATATATATATATATAATATATATATCTTCTTCTTCTTCTTTACTATATAGCCATTAAATTCTGGAAATTAATTGAAAAGTTTCTTGCAACATCTTATTTATTTTTTCAAAAGTTTACTTTCATGTTTTAACTTTCGTGGTTTTACCAATCGATTAGATTTTGTTGTTGTTGTTGTTGTTCTTATTGTTGACTCCGTATCAAAAGAAAACCTTCACGTTAACTAAGTAAATACATACATAAAATATTGAATGTAAATTTTTCCTTTGATTATATACTTTAACAGGAATATAAATAACACAACTAAAACAATTTTAAAGAAAACAAAAAATGATAAAATGTAGTTCGTTAGTATGATAACTTGATGAAACAAGCTGAAATAACTTTAAGAATTAGCTTTATAAAAATGATTTCCAAATATAGAAATTTAAAAGTTTAAATTAACATCACAATGACTAATATCGTGAATCACAATATTATATATCAGATTAGCAAAAATAAAGGGGGAAAAAAAAAACGCCATTAATTTTGCTACCGGCAAAATAAAGTAACAGAAAATTCTCTAATATGAAAAGAAATAATTCAAGGCAAATTTGTTAGAATGGGTTTTATCTTGGAAAAAAAGAAAAGCAAAATATGATCAGATTATATTGGATAATTTTACAATGCTTAATTTAGTGAGTTCACGCTCGTTTCTAAGTCGCCTGTGATTGATTAGCGTATTACACCGGTAACATCTATTGTAGATTCAGGTATATAGAGAAACACTGTTGTTGTTTTTTTGCAAATTATAATAAAAAATATTTGGAAGTAATTGTAGAAGTTTTTATATATTTGAGATTTTATTTTTTATAACACTCTTTAAAAAAAATATATTTAAGTAATAATAAAATTATAATATAACATTCAGTACCGTGGGGGGAAAATTTTAATACATTTTTAAATTATGCTTTTTATGATTTTCTTTAATACATATTATTACTTTATAGACGAAAGTGGTTGTTAAGTTATAAAATATATTATAATCTTATATTACTTTTATATGTACGTGAAATTATATGTCGAGTTCATTCAGTTTTCTGTAACATAGCATTCAGCAATAATACATTACATACCATTTTCATATAATTATTTTTGTTAAAACTTAGAATTCAATGAACTATTTTATATAGTAGAAATCACTATGGGAATCATTACTAGTGATTAAATTCAAATTAGTAAAATATATTTAGAAAGTTCAATTATAAATACGGTACTGTCTATTTTTATTTTGGTAATTTTGAGCATTAAAAAAGCCTCAGTAAGTGGAAAAATAAAATAAAATTGCGTAATTTGCACAGTAACTTCTGCGTACTGTACATTATCATAACTGTCACTGTTTTAATTATTTGAATAAATATGATGCAACCAACATAATTTATATTAAATTTACTATAATATATTTATGATACTCTAACGTATAAATAGAAATATTTACTATTTTATAACAAAACTCATAACTATAAACTTTATGTTGCAGAAAATTATATATATTAATATATAAATATAATAAAAAATTTGTATTATTATTATTTATTTTTTTCGTTTTTAGACATTATTAAAAAAATATAATAGTTGCCCCCCCCCCCCTCCCCCCCAGAAATTAATAATTAACTGGTAAAAGCCAAAGATAGACATGATTTTATTTGTCTGTCATACTAATATAATCCTGTACTGTTATTTAGAATGAAATGTTGACATTTTATTAGATTTCATGGAAATAACAATAAAGTTATTTTGTATGGCCAATATAATCTCACTTCAAATATCACTTTGTTATCGTAAAATAAACGAACCCAATAATTCTTTTTCATCATCTCATCTCATCTCATCTCTCTCTCTCCTCTATCTCTCTCTCTCTCTCTCTCTCTCTCTCTTTTAATTAAGTTTTTTAATATCTAACAAATTAAATACCATGTTGGTAATTTAAAAGAAAAAA